>JAFVLL020019212.1:0-19310 GCA_021397915.2 Tor tambroides
CTTTTCAGTCTCCACAGCACAGTAAATTCTCACCTCTCCCTCTGACGCGGCCAGAAAGACCAGCTGAAACTTATGCTGCTTAGTGACTCACTTTTCAAAAAGACTTTTTCCTTGTAGCCCACGAATGGCTTGATAAACTTGGCCTTATGTAACGTGCACAGTTCAAACTTTACAAATTTCTAATGAAGCAGCAGCTGTCTTTAAGGACAAATGCCAGAATTTGTTAGAGGCATCTCTTTTTCTATGTGAAAACTTTAGACTGTGTCTACTGGTTTGCACTTAACTCAACATGGTGGCACAGTTGTTCACTTTACACCTGGAATTAACATGTTTTTTATCTGAATAGTGTCTGCATTGCTTTTACACTGTATTGCTTTTCATTTACCAGTTTGTTTTTAAACATTTATGCATAACTTTCTGTAATTTCCTCTTTAAAGCATGCAAATGGTACCATGGGGTGGGGGGAATCTGTAGAAAATCTGTAGAAAAAATGGAAAGGGTAGTGGTAATTGTCTGCTAGGACATTTTCCATTTAAGTTTACAAAATATGACACAATGTAACGTAATTCAAAATACGGGGAAAACAACTGTGAAAAATCAATACAGAAAATTCTTTCATTAGGCCCTATTTTTACAGACATTTTTTAGAGTGAAGAAAAGTGGAGAAAAGTTTTAAAGTGTTCTCTTTGGGGAGAGAAATGAGAGAAGCAACATTCCAAGAACAATCCAGTGAAATAATTAGATAAATATTTGAATATTGTTGATTTACAGTAATCAAGTGGACAAATCATAAAAGAACAGTGTCTGTTTGCCTTTTTCACATCGCAAGAGAAAAATAAAACTCTCAACACAAGTCGTTAATGACAAACATATATTCATGCAGTTATAATTATATAGCCTAACCTCATTGTGGGAGTTGGTATCGATACAGTTTTCCTGATTCAATTTCTATTCACAAGCTCTCGACTAAATTTGATTTCGATTAGATTTGATTGGATTTACAGTTCAGTAATAATGTCAATTTTTCTTATCGGAAATAAATTCTCTTTCAGCTATTGCAAATTAAACATTATATAAATTATACAACAGCACAGTTGATAGAAAAGGTGATGATCAAAGTCAAATCAAACAATCAAAAACGGTTCTGTGGATTTAGTAAACTTTAAATCGAATTTTTGTGTAAAACTATGATGATATAACTCTTATATTACTTTTGTGTTGTAAGAATGTATAAAATTATTTAAATAGTATAAATTCAAAAAACAGTTCAGGTATAATAGTCCATGAAAGAGTGTAGAAAGTTTGTCCGCCTGTTTGAATGTGTCATTAAAAGGATTCACTCATAATAATTGGTTTTAAGGGTCAATATTGAGATTGTTCAAATGATGATCCTAATTAATCTAAACAAATTACTTTTTTACCCAGCTGCATTAAAATGTATTTTCAGTAATCTGATTGCACTGCATCTTGGGTGCCTTCGAACCTAGCTTGGTCACTTATGATCTTTGCCTCAATGCCTTTTACACAACAAGAAGTTTCTTTACTCACAAAAGATTCCTTGTGTACAAAGCATGCAAAATCCTCTGGGAATGGCCCACAATGCACCCAAACTGCAGAGAGGATTCCCAGCTAAATGTCAGAGCTCAGCTCCCCAAACAAACACATTTAATCTTACTGTCAAACTAGACTTCAGCACACTGCCACTACGGCTCTGGGGAAGAAGATCCATTCCTTGTCATAGTCTGTCATGTAAGTCAGGGGGTAACTGACATCTCCGCTGTTCTCTGTCCAAATGGGAAAACACAAGAGTTCACTCAGAACGATGCTGCTTTCCTTCAACGCTTTCAGCTGAGCTGAGCATCTCTGAGAACCGAATCAAGTTTGCTTATTTTCCTTTTTGTATTTTCAGCTTTTCCGGCTTACGGTGCACACACTCGACAAGACAAGGGGGCTTTGGCCCGCGTTTGAGAGAAAGAACGAGTTCACCGCAGACTGTTTGCTTACAGCTCAGCGAGAACAACGGTATAGAGGGTTATTTTGGGCGTTACCTGTGCTTATGTTTGTGTGCGAGTGTGCGTGCTAGCCGACATGTGGAAGAGAGAGTAAGATAGAAAGCAAGAAAGAGAGCAGGGAAAAGGATTGCGAAATCCCATTAGAAAGCCGTGTTAGCGCCACGCTTCCCCATACACACTCTGAACCGTGTGTAATCCACTCACACTCTCGCTGTGCGTCTCAACACCCCAACACACACTCACGGTCAAACACGCACACATACTCTCAGGAACACAAATCTGCCTCCAGACTGGGATACCCAGGCAGCGAAAAGGGTATCACTCCCCTCTACCGCTTTAGCACCCGTGTAACATGACAGCTAATCACATCAAGCATGCTTCACAGTTTAAGGGGGTGCTGGTGGGGGAGGGGAGAACTTCTTTTCTACAATGGCTACTAGCTACGTTACAAACAATCTTTTGGTACTACTAAAATACAGTTCCAGACCGCAGCCGACGTCGCTGCAAACAGACCTTGTGACTGCGGAGAAAACGTTCGTGTTTGTGGGTTCACTGTTTCGCTGTTCCGACAGAGACTTGTTTGCGATTGTCTGTTTGTGTGTGTCTGGTTGGTTCCCCCATGACTGTAATTAATGATCTCACTAATGTGCCGTCTCAAAAGGCTCCACGGCTGTGGCTGTGCTGCATCTATAGGGGGCGCTGTGCATGCATTTCCATTTCCTCCGCAACAGGAAAAGGACAAGTCAGCTAAGATATGCTCTCAAACATCCAAGTCTGTGAGGTTTCTCTCCTTCTCGCTCTCCCATTCTCTCTCTCTCCCTTCTCTTCTGACCTCTCCACCATCCTCCTGTCTCATCCTTTATGCATACTGACAACATGCCTCTCAGTTTATGGCCCTGCATACCATCCCTTCATTACCACCTGCGAACCAAAGACCCAAACACCACAGGAGAGAGAGCGAGAGAAAGGCAAAGACAGAGCTGATAAGAAATCCACAGAGATGAGTGCCGATAGTTGGAAGAGAGAGATGGTAAACGAGAGGAGCGGATGAAAAAAAAAATGAAATACACAAGTGAGATGCCAACAGTGTTGTTGTCTAATACAGTGGATCTAAACTGGTGGGTCATGACCCAATAATAGACCCCGAGTTTCTTCTTATATCATGAACAGCAGGAAAACAACTATGCTAAATGTAAATTATAAAATAGAATAACTCATATAGTTGTGCATACAGAAGTTATGATAGCAAAGAAAATAGATTTGTCAAGTTTTACAACGGGAGGAATAATCGCTTCCCTGACCTTGTGTTGATGTCAAAGGCCAAATGTCCAGTAAAACTGTACAGTATTTTAGTAGCTTTTATTTCTGACAGGTGGTAGATACAAACCAATTTAAAAAGATGTCAACATAGACAGGTTGTGTGACATGCTCGCATCCTCAAAATTGCAAAACAAAAATACACAGTGAAAGAAAAGAAGACCTATGTTAAATGCAAGTTCACTTGAAAAAGGAATAATACGGTGATTTGTTTAGTGACTGAATGACAGTAGAGTATTAACTGTTTTTAAAATAGTTTATTTGCATAATTTATATTTTATTATTTTAGGTTTATATAATGTAATAAAAAATATAATTAAATGTTTATTTATTAATATTTTAATATTTAATAATTGTTTCATTATTTTATTTAATACGGTTATATTAATATTATATAAACAATATTGCAACGTAATATTTTGTATATGTATTAGTTATAGTACATAGTATATTTGTATTTTTATTATTATTATTATTATTATTATTATTATTAACACTTTTTACATGTACATTATTAATTTAAAATTCTGATTGGCTATGGAAGCATTTCAGGTGGTACTCTGATTGGTTAGGGTTGGGAAAATATATTTTAATTGACGTCATTTTTTGTTGTGGCTTTGAAAATGCGATATACCTGCAATATTTTTTATTTATTTTTAAATAAGCAAACAAATTATATATATATATATATATATATATATATATATATTTGTTTTGTTTTGTTTTTACACAACACAACTGTGTTGGTTTGCAACTTCTAACAGCTTAAAGCATTAAAGCAAAAACTATTTGAAAATGACTGGTCTAATATTAATAGTTATTCTAAAAAATTCTGAGCCATCAGGCTTATAATTTGTTGCTTCTCTCTGCGTGTGTATTAATCCTTCTAGTCACTTAGATGACGGAACTGGAAGTGTTTCAGAAGCAACAGGCACACACACACATACACACAAACTGGACTGGGCAGCTTGTGTTGCGTGTAAACAGGCATTCAGGCAGTCTGGATAAATGTATCTCAGTAAGACTCTGAGTTCTCAGCCAATCAACCCCAAGGCTCCTGTACCTACCCTGCCCCTAAGCATCATTCAAATGCCAAGCAGATGCTTTCTCTCCCACTCTCTCTCTCTCTCTCTCTCTCTCTCGTTCTCTCTCTGTTATGGTTTGCATCTATATTTCATGGGACTTTCTCTGGGAAAGCTTTCTGTTTCACAGAAAAGAAATCTATCAAAACGATCAAGAGAAATGCAGGACGCCAAGCTAAAACAATATCGTTTAGACCTGATGCTTTAATCACTCTTACGTTGCAAATGGTGTGTGAAAACCTGCACCTGGTTTATGTTAGTTGCTGTGTCATGTTGAAAAGCACACACACAGTGACTGAAGTAAATTACACATTTGTCCAATATAATGTGCATAATCTCCTACAGGACTCTTGTCAGGAGTTTATAGCTAAAGTACAACAGGAACCGGCCTGGCTTGCATCATCATTTAAGACTCTTTGACAAAGCTGCTATTGTGTGTGTGTGTGTGTGTGTGTGTGTGTATACTGTATGCATTTACATATGTCTGTAAGACCATATGAATGAAACAAATCTCCTCAGTTCCTGTCTCATACCGAAATGAGACATGCTCCACACTGCAGAGCTTTGTCTGTGGCAATTGACATCAGTAACAGAAAGGACCCATCCACCTCAGCCAGCCCTAATAAAGAGCCTGTCTGTTTCACCACTCCAGCCTATCAGCATGCTTGGAGAAAGCCTGGCTCAAACCCAAGAACTAGTTGTGAAAACATTGATATTTTCAGTTAAATCAGCTGTTAATGTCCATATAGGACATGTTGCTGGATCAGCATTCTCCAAATTCCCTGAAATCGCTAACCTAAAATTTGATCTGTTTGATTCTATGCAAAGCAATCAGTTAGCATTCCCATTCATCTCAGTGGTAGTTTCTTGGCTGGTGCTGCATGGGACCCCTGGAGGAACATAACTTTGCAATGAAAGCTCATTTCATAGCCAGGATATTTTGAGCCAATCACCTGTAAATACCATGCGACTAAATACTCTAAAGCCACAGCAGTATGACATCCTGACAATGCTGATGCACTGTTAAAAAAAAAAAAAAAAAGTTGAGCCAACTTAAAATTTTAAGGTAATCAGCTTCAGCAGATTTTTGAGTTTTCTCAACTTGTTGTTTTAAGTTTATACAACAAAAAGTTGAGAATCTCCTACAAAAATTATTTGAGAGAACTCAAAAATCTGCTGAAGCTGGTTGCCTTAAAATTTTAAGTTGGCTCAACTTTTTTTTTTTTTTTTTTATAGTGTGGAAATGAATAATGTGCACACAGGTAGGGCTCAACAACATTTTTTTCTATAATAGTTATGATTAGTTGTACTGCCTGTATTCTCATGGCCCCAGCACGGTGTCATGAGAATACATTGTAGGTTCAGTAATTTCACTTTAAAGCCAATGAATATGTTCTTTTCATTGCCATTAAAGAGTGAAATAACTGAACATAAACATAGCAGCCAGATAAAAATGATCGGTAATACTTTATTTTAGGGTCTCTTAACTAGTTTCATATTAGCATGCATATTACTAGAATATTAGCCATTTATTAGTAGTAATTAAGCACATATTAAGGCCTTATTCTACATCCCTAATCCTACCCAATACCTAAATTTAACAGCTACCTTACAAACTATTAATAAGCAGCAAAATAGTAATTTTTTGAGGGAAAAGTCGTAGTTAATAGTGAATAAGTGTTCCTTATTCTAAAGTGTTACCAAATCATTTTAGAACATATACATATAGTAAGTTAATTTTGTGCTTTTCAGAGCCCTCTAAAAGATGGGCACTGGTAAAATATGTACTAAAATATAATAAAATACTTGCAATAAAAATAGTTAAAGTTATATTCGAATACACAAATACTTTTGAATGACTGTCAAAAGAGAAATCCTTTTGATGAAGTAGTTATGACATCTACCAGCAGTCACTAATGGTACCAGCAAAGGTTTGACCCCTTGGTCCTACTTGGATAATTCATGTTAAGTTTGTTTATACCCACCCTTCTTTGCTGTTCATAGATCAAGGTTTGATTATAGCATCTTCAAATTCAAAAATGGACAGGTTTGATCCGACCGGACAGCAGAGGTTACAGAGAGGGACAAGTGTGTGAAATAATCTGAATGTGTGTGAACAGCCAGCGGATTCTTCAGGTGTCATGTGGATGATTAGGCAGCTAGTCTATCTCTCCACTTGGGCCCTGGAAAACCGCAGCCCTCACGGCTCCCTCTGATCCATCATGGCCGCAGACACAGCATCATTCCCTTCTATGTCACCCACCCTTACCACACGCTGAAAAATGGCTCTCACAGACACTAAGAATGATTGCAGAAAACGAGAGGAGAGGGAGAGTAAAAGTAGGGAGAAAGTAAGTGAGGGGATCTGGGATGGGGGAGGAGAAAGGTGAAATTGCAGGAAACTCTCTGTAGATTAGGTCTGGGTTAAGAGAATATCGATTTGTGTGCAGACGACTGTTGATCTCTCTTAGCGGCCGATGACAAATGGCAGCAAACAGAAAATCGAGCTCTCGTCTCCTCCAAGGACAATGCGTCTCGTCTCTGTAGGAGCTCGTGTTGGACTCAGGTTGAGCTCGCAGAGGCTTCTGAGGGGCGGTTAAAAGTGTGGTTTGCCTGGTAGAGGATGGGGCTGGTCAGGTGGGAGCCGTCTCAAGTCTTGAGTAAATATGTAAATGGCAAGACAGCGGTAAGTCAAGAAAAGGAGAGACGAGATTCAGAATTCTTTTCTGGTGCAGGTTCTTCTAAAAACAGTGGATTTCAGATGTTGCTTAATTATTATGGTTGTTGTTATTGTGTTTTTTTTTTGTCTGCATTTATTGAAATACTTTAGCATTAAAATAATTTATTTATTTATTTATTTGATATTCCTTGCATTCATTCAAAAAACAAACTAACAAAAAAAAAAACTTGTTTCTGACCCTAATCAATTATAATAATATTCATATTTCTTGGTCATAGGATGAGGAGAAAAAAAAATTGTATACGGTGTCATAGTTTATTATGGAATCTTGACTATATTCAATAGGAAGTAGTTGAGTATTTTTGTATATATGTAACCCTGGACCACAAAACCAGTAATAAGGGTCAATTGAGATTTTTTTAATTGAGTGAATAAATAAGCTTTCCATTGGTGTATGGTTTGTTAGGATAGGACAATATTTGGCCGAGATACAACTATTTGAATATCTGGAATCTGAGGGTGCAAAAAAATCGAAATATTGAAAAAATTGCCTTTAAAGTTGTTCAAATGAAGTCTTTAGTCCGCATATTGCTAATCAAAAATTAAGTTTGATATATTTGCGGTATGAAATTTACAAAATATCTTCATGGAACATGATCTTTACTTAATATCCTAATGATTTTTGGCATAAAAGAAAAATCGATAATTTTGACCCATACAATATATTGTTTGCTATTGCTACAAATATACCTGTTTACAACTGTTTTTTTGGGGGGGGGGTCCAGGGTCACATATTTTTGTTAATAATATTTATGTTATTGAAAATTTATGGATTATTTAAAAATTTGTGACTTTCTTTGCCAAGAATTTGCCTCAGACATCAACCTTGTGTCTGAATACTCATACCTCCATAGTAGCTAAAAAGCATTATGTGAAATTAGTATGAATTCACAGTATTCATTAAATGGTAGGCAAAAAAGTATGGAATGACCTACTACTTCTGCTGAGATTCTGACATTCACATCCAATGGACACTTTACTATATAAAGGTCATGGGAAAAGAGTCATAAATGGCAGGGAAACAACACAACTCACTCTATAGCTCACATGACAATGCCAATATATAGGATTGCATTTACATAGGATCCATTCTATACACATGCATAAATGCATACTTTTTTAACAGTCACAAAGTTCTCAAATATAGAGTCTACGCAGACAGTATGATTTCACATCCAGTAAATGAGTGGAGAAAGGCCACAGGAAAGGACAGCTGAAGACCTGAACAAAGGAAGAGGTGCAACTCTGCCAATATATTATGCTTAGAAAGGTGGAAATCTGATGTGAAATGTTCTGTTGGCAAAAATTTTCACCTGGTCTGTGAGAAATGTGGGAAGTGAAGGTTTATAATATTTCAGTGATTTCAACTGAATAGAGACTGCTCACTGTTGTCGTTTAAGAGTTGCTTTACAGCTTGATTGAATTTTGTTTGCATCACTTAATCGCTATTTTCTTTTTTTATTGCTGTAAACTTTGAAACAATCTGTATTGTATAAATCGCTACATAAAGGTGACTTGATTTTACTGGAATATTACTTAAATTTCATGCTCTCCATAGCCAATAATTCACAAAACTCATTATAGGTAACATAAACCATGTTAATTCTGATTGAGAATCAATCTGAGTTACATTTTTTATAGATGCACTGATATTAAAATTCAGTATAAAATTTCATATATATATATATATATATATATATATATATATATGAAAAATGGATATTCATTGTGTGATTTGCTAATGATTACATTATTAAATTATTACTTTACATTATAAGTGTTTATAAAGATAACATTTAAAAGTATTAGATGATTGCAAATGTACTGTAAATGGAGAATGAACATGCACAAATAAATATCCAATGTTGTCCAATAGCTAATAATAATAATAATAATAACCACCTTTGTCTCTATCAGATCAAACTTTTGAGCCATCTTTTGGTCACGGCCCATGTGTGAATCAATAAATAGCACTATAGTACCTAGAAGCACTGAGAGTGCTGTTTCAGACAATTAAATGCACATGAAAATTTCACATGCAAAAAATGTCCAGAGAAATGGATGAGGGGTGCAGTGGTTGGATCTCTGACCCATATTTGCACTCCTTAGCTGTCTAAAATCTATTTGTGCCTGAGGTCACTGTCATGCCTCATAGGCAATGTAAGCAAACAACTATTTTTTGGATGTACCATCATCTTCAGAAACTGACCATACAACATTCTTTCTACTTTTGTTTTAGTTGGTATTAAGCTCAATGTTCATTCTCTGTGTGAATGTATTCTTTATATTTGTGTCTTGTTGTGTTGGACTGGCAGGCCAGTCGTAGATCTTTCTCAGGTTATTTATAATGACTGAGTGAACCCTCGTCTTCACTCCAGATCAAACAGAACTGTGGCCTAAGCCTGCAGCCCCAGGGAGAGCCCAGCCTCTGCTTCATCTACACCCAGCCTTCTGTAGGGGGGCCTGGGCTCAGAGCCCTGGGGAGAGTCCCTCTACCCTCTCTTCCCTCTAAACTTCCCCAGCATGCTGGAGGGGGTCTGAGCCTCTTGTTCATCCCCACTGTATGCTATCTCACACTCTCTATCTCTGTCTGTCTTTCTCTTTTTTTTTTTTTTTCATTTGCACTCATGTGAATAGTGTGAATGGAATAGAGGTTTCCCCCACTGTCAATCAAATTTGTAGCTGGCTGGGTCTGCTGCAACCTGCAGGATTTAGAAAACGAAAATCTCCCAGCAGGTTCACGGTACGTTTTTAACAACAGCTAATCTGCATTTGTTAATGCTCAGTGTATTATTGCAAGTTATTTCCTTAAAAGGGTCAATTAGTGATAAGAAAACAAAAATTGTAGTTTGGCTTAATGATGATGATGATGATGATGATGATTGTTATTATTATTTTGAAAAAAAGCAAAAACCTAAAACAAGATATCACAAGGTCAGTAATTCGTAAAATATAAGATAGCTTGACCTTTTTATAGTGTGACAATTTCAGTTGTCAGATGCCTTGAAACTTATCAATAACTTAATGTTTATAATTTAGTTATTCACTATATATTAAAAAAATACTTCAAAAATATACCTTAAAAATATTTAAAAAGCTTTGTACACTTACTGTACTATATTGTTTAAGATCACATTGAAAAAAAAGGTTGTCCCCCCCCCCCCCCCTCCCAATCCATAATTACAACATGAATATAAATTTAAGGTTTTATGGTTTTCTGAAGACTTTTACCCCTTATCTTTTTAATGGATATTCTTACACAGGAAAAAAAGGTACACAAGCTGTCACTTTCAACAATTACTAATATGTACCATTAGGTACTAATATGTACACTTTAGATACTAATACAGTGAGGTGGAAAATTATTTGATCCCCTGCTGATTTTGTACGTTTGCCCACTGACAAAGAAATGATCAGTCTATAATTTTAATGGTAGGTTTATCTGAACAGTGAGAGAGAATAACAACAAAAAATCCAGAAAAACACATTTCAAAAAAGTTATAAATTGATTTGCATTTTAATGAGTGAAATAAGTATTTGACCCCTTTGCAAAACTTGACTTAGTACTTGGTGGCAAAACCCTTGTTGGCAATCACAGAGGTCAGACATTTCTTGTAGTTGGCCACTAGGTTTGCACACATCTCAGGAGGGATTTTGTCCCACTCCTCTTTGCAGATCCTCTCCAAGTCTTTCAGGAACTTTCAGCTCCCTCCACAGATTTTCTATGGGATTAAGGTCTGGAGATTGGCTAGGCCACTCCAGGACCTTAATGTGCTTCTTCTTGAGCCACTCCTTTGTTGCCTTGGCCGTGTGTTTTGGGTCATTGTCATGCTGGAATACCCATCCACGACCCATTTTCAATGCCCTGGCTGGCTTCAATGCATTGGCCCTGATGGTACATGGCCCCTTCCATCGTCCCTTTGATGCGGTGAAGTTGTCCTGTCCCCTTAGTAGAAAAACACCCCCAAAGCATAATGTTTCCACCTCCATGTTTGACGGTGGGGATGGTGTTCTTGAGGTCATAGGCAACATTCCTCCTCCTCCAAACGCGGCGAGTTGAGTTGATGCCAGTTGAGCTCGAATTTGGTCTCATCAGACCATAACACTTTCACCCAGTTCTCCTCTGAATCATTCAGATGTTCATTAGCAAACTTCAGACGGGCCTGTACATGTGCTTTCTTGAGCAGGGGAACCTTGTGGGTGCTGCAGGATTTCAGTCCTTCACGGCGTAGTGTGTTACCAATTGTTTTCTTGGTGACTATGGTCCCAGCTGCCTTGAGATCATTGACAAGATCCTCCCGTGTAGTTCTGGGCTGATTCCTCACCGTTCTCATGATCATTGAAACTCCACGAGGTGAGATCTTGCATGGAGCCCCAGACCGAGGGAGATTGACAGTTATTTTGTGTTTCTTCCATTTGCGAATAATCGCACCAACTGTTGTCACCTTCTCACCAAGCTGCTTGGCGATGGTCTTGTAGCCCATTCCAGCCTTCTGTAGGTCTACAATCTTGTTCCTGACATCCTTGGACAGCTCTTTGGTCTTGGCCATGGTGGAGAGTTTGGAATCTGATTGATTGATTGCTTCTGTAGACAGGTGTCTTTTATACAGGTAACAAACTGCTCCTTACATACAGCTCCTTACCTGTATAAAAGACACCTGGGAGCCAGAAATCTTGCTGATTGATAGGGGATCAAATATTTATTTCACTCATTAAAATGCAGGTCAATTTATAACTTTTGAAATGTGTTTTTCTGGATTTTTTTGTTGTTAATCTGTCTCTCACTGTTAAAATAAACCTACCATTAAAATTATAGACTGATCATTTCTTTGTCATTGGGCAAACGTACGAAATCAGCAGGGGATCAAATAATTTTTTTCCCTCACTGTAAGGTACATTTTAGTACCCAAAGTGTACATATTAGTACCAGTATGCTACCAATATGCACCCTTTAGGCTTGAATAAGTTACAAAGTTGTACCTTTTGAAAAGGTACCACCCCAGTGACAGATTTTGTACCTTTTTTCTGTTATCATTGAACTGTGTGTTTAACATGGCTAAAAACAAATAAAACGAACGGCCACTAAATAGCTCACTGGCATTATGCTGATATCAAGAAATCTGGTGGTAATGGTGACTAAAGGGAAAAGGAGCTGATCTTTGTGCTTTAGTGGTCTGTAATGGTCGAGTCGTGTGTATTAGAGGAGCTATGTGTGGAGAGAGAAGAAGTGAAAGCTTATTTTCTGCTTCACTATGTCTTCACACTGTGGTCAGCCAGGGGAATACAACTGTCCATCAGCTGTTCTTAGAGCCTGTAACTCTCTTAAATTAACCATTGTCACTGATACACACACACACAGATGTTCACCCGGCTCAATTGCACTGCTTCGCCTGTAAATCCTGAGAGTCGTCCATCAAGCCTGCTGTAGAAGAAAACAGTGGCTAACCTCGCTCCATCTGTTAGAAACAGTCTGCTTGCTCTCTCCAGGCAGGATTTAGTGTTCACCCGTCCCCTTCTCCCAACACCACCAAAGCCACCCAGACGTAACAATGCCTTTAGTGACTCCAATTTATCAATCTTGTGATACATTCATGTGTCACGGTTGATATCAATCAGAGATATTCATAGGTTTTAATCGGGAGTTTGGGTGAAATACTGAAATCTTGCTCTCTCAGTAAATCAAGCCTGTTTGAGAGTAATGCATTGAATTGTGAGCTGGAGATTGTTGGTATTTCGTTCCATGCCAGAGTAGTGATTGAGACCGTCTGGAGCCCGAATGGCAGCGCCAAACTGGTCGTGCCAGGTGAGCAGATTCATAGGGCAAAGGGAGTTTCAGCTAGCTGTTGGCATGTGACCTCTATTTATTGACACCAAGAGCTTACAGATGCACGTTGCATGACTTATACATTCGGAAGGGACTTTAAAACAGTAAGGATCATGCATTTGCCGAATACCAGACTTTCAAGTTGTTCCCAACACAACAAACTCATGCAGAGACATGTGCCTTGTTAATTAGAGATGCATGACAAGTGAACCAATATGTGTTCTAAAATTATCAAACATGTTTGTTCTCCTCTGGCTGGATGTAATCAAAGTCTGAAGCCAAAAACCAGGAGTCTGTACCCATCATGCACTATGCGATTTACAGACTGGCTCTGACTTTCAGCAACTAGTGGTGACTTGTCCAGACTGTAAATCAGGGCAAAAAATCGTGTAGTTCCAGCCTTCAGAATCACTGGTGCACCTTAGAGACCAAAGGAGATGAATACAAGTAGCACACGTAAGCAGGGGATAGCGTCTTGGAGAATATTTGCTTTTTATTATATCTGTCTTTTTCTCGCTGCGTGAATTCATTCTTCCCATTAACCGAAGCCCCTTAGCGTGGTATAATTCAGGGCAGAACGCAGCAGTTGTAGATGTTATTAGCGGCGTTATCCATCAGGGTGGGAGCGTATGGAGAGCAGGCTAATGCCTCTGTCACATCCCTCCGCTTGCCGTATTTATGGCCTCAGATTTGAACTGCATGACTGGCGTGGCACAGCCCTCAAATAATAAAATAAATCAAAACATAAGAGTTTTGTCTTTGAGCAATTTCCTTTTCAAGCTTCGAATATGAAACCAGATGTTTCCGGCATGCTAAAGATGCTTTTCATCTTTTTTTTTTCCTCCTTGTTCCCTCCTGTCCCACCTCCCCTCCACGCCAATGTGCTTTCAAAATACATGTACCTCTATAAAATTAAATAAAACAAAAAAAAAATGGAGAGGAGGGTGAGGTTGAGGGGTGCACAAAAGCGGGTGGCTTATGAAAAGTGAAATGTCCTGTTAGCCTCAGGTAGTGGTCTGTTTTGCATTGATAGAGCGGCCGGGAGTGCCTCAGGCTGTTATGAGGAGTGTTTTCCCTCCGTGATATCCTTCTGCACCATCTCTCTCTCTGGAGTGTGCCTCTAAGTAAGGCATGTGGGTCAAAGCAATACGCCTCGCATCCCTCTCCTCCCCTGCTCCCCTAATTGGGGGTGTGGAGGTTAAAGAATGTCGCGGTTATCACAAAGCCGGCAGAGAATACATTTCAGGAATATAATTTAAGTTACGAGTGACCTGCATTTTCAAGCGTTGCATCTCTGAAAGTGTTTACTGAAAACACAAATGCGTAATCGCTCGGTGTGCATTGATATGTACAATGATGGTAATGAACACAACAACAGAAATTTGACAGGATATCGCTAGAAAGCGGCGGGATTGGGCGATAAGACGTCACCTATTCACCCGAGCCTCGGAGGGAGTGCAGATACGCCGCTGGTGTTTGTAGCAGTCTGGCCTACGTTCTGTGGTTCTTCAGTAGTTGGTGCTCACTGACAGCCATATTTAGTCTCTCTGAGCCATTGAAAACATGCTCGCTCTCACTCTCTTACTCTGTCTCTCTTACTCTGAAATCTGCCAGAAACAGCACATTTCCTGGCAGGCTCCAAATCCGGGCTGAGTCCAAACAAACACGTCCTGTAGCGCTGGCTGCTGTCCAGCAGGCAACTCTCACCTGCACAGTGTACCGGCAGCCCGACTGTGCTGTGACATGCTAGATGGGCTTTTTGAGGTTTCCAGGGATACATTCAACGTCCATGATTGTGGTGGCAGCCCGGGCCAGGCCAAGAGAAACTCCTGTGGTGAGGAATTACAGTACGATAGCACAATGAGCTAACAGTCTAGTTCAAACTAACTGTTGGTCTTCAAATAGCTGGATAGTCTCACTTGCTGAAAAGACATATGAGGGCAAATATTGATAGACTGAAACAAGGGGTGGCTGGTAAAATGAAACTTCGTGTGGCACAAAACATAATTTTTTCTTCCTTCTAGAACGTGGGCTATTCAGTGTGTCAGTCAGACTGGTTAGAAGAGATTTTCTGGTGTAAAGCAATTGAATAATCACTGCTAAGTTATTCATTTGTAGTTACTATGTAATTACGTTGTAATTAGCACAAGAGGCATTCAAATAAAGATTTAACTGTACAGAAACCCTGAACGTTTCAAAACCGCTTGATCTGGGTTTGGTTGGAGCTGCACTTTCTTTGATGAAGCCTGTTGAAATGAAGTTTTTTCAAAGACTTTGTTGGTTGTGGCTTATAGCTAAAGAACTCGGCTGGTTTGAAATTGTATTTATTGCTTTGTTTTGTTTGTTTGTTTGTTTGCTTCAAACACACACACAAAACAACCTAAAAGTAATTAGAACCATAATTTTATTTTTAGACTTGATAATGACAGTCTTCTATCATCAAGGCAACCAGTTTGCTTATTCTTGCTAAAATTGTTTTCTGCAGAACAATATGTGGAATGTTTACTTTACCAATGTTTGAAATCCACTTTATGCTAGCTCTGTTTAGATAAGATCTTCACTTGCTGGTCGTTTTGGCCTCGTAACTGCGGAAATCTAGGCTGTTGGTGGGAGGATCTTAAGTTTCATGGAAGAAAATGGTTGAACATTTACTGTAACTAAATTTCCCATTTTGTTCTTATAAACAGAATTTCCCAATTAGTTCACAAAAGGTCAAAAGATTTGTGATAAGGTTTCATATGAACACAGGGAAATGTTCCTATATTCAGCTGAAACTGCTGAAATGTGCGGTTCTTTTCACAAACACCAAATCTGGCCGATCTACACAAGACAAAATTCTCTAGACTACATGGAGAGAAAAGCAGTTGAAAAACAACAAGCTGTTGTTCTTCTGTTTATGTACATGTATGTCACTTTGAATATTTGGGGAGTGTTTTTATGTTTGTGTCTCTTTCAAAAGATTTCTGGGGTCAGTGAGAAACCCTTGTGTCCATTTCGATCTTCAGTAACTACAATGCCACAGCTTCTACTTCTAGTTTTATAGCAAGTATATATTTGTCTTGAGCACTTGGACAAGTTGAAATCTTTTAATGCTTAAATCCAGCCTGATCTAGGTGTGCCGAGACTGACACTACTCAGAGGAAGCCGCAGTTTGTTATTGCTAGACCTAACCGTTCTCGTCAAATCTGGAGTGTATCCACCCCATGCCAAGAGCAGGAGCGGAGAAATTACCTCTGGCAGACTAATACAGCTCATAACAGACACGTTTGAAAGAGGAACCAGACCAAACATTGAGAGCCTTTAGCAGCGCAGAGGACTTACATAGGAACAGTTGACCAATTAGGGCTACATTCTGCAGGTACCTCGGTGTGTGTCATACCTTAGCGTAATGACGGTTGTCTCTATTAGCATGACAGCATGTCAAACAACCTCTTCCTGTGAATGGAGGCTTATCTTAATTGGCTCCGTCTCTGTGGATTGTCTGTGTGGTGCGGTACAGTGGCCAAGAGCTCTGCTTCATGTCTGCCCTGGCCACCACACACCAATATTTCATGTCAGACACCCAAAACCAGTAAGGCATATTTCATCAGATGCTATAAGGGGGAAATTAGCACTGAGGCCCATTTATTTTACCATTATATGGTAAAATATATACACAACAGTCCTAACATAATAAAGAAAAAAGCCTCACCGTCTTATATATATATATATATATATATATATATATATATATATATATTGTGATATATAACAGCCACTTGTCTGACTATTGGATGTGCATAGAGAAATAATTTATAATAAATACAGCAATATTCCATATTAAAAGAAGAAGAAGAAAGGGAAAAAAAGAAATTCTCAATTCTTGTCACTCTCATGAATTTGTGTCAAGGTCACTAAGGATTTTCTCTAATTTATCTATAAACTCTTCAATTTGACTTTTTAATGCCAAGGTTTGTTTGTATTATAAAATGACTTGGTGCAACTGTTCAAATTTGAAATGGTATATATAAATTAGTAATATTTGTAACAAAATGCATTAACTTTGATATATTAATATGACATTTAACATACTGTATATAATAACTTTATATAAATAGTTTGATTAAGTTGTGTACATGTAGTCAAGCCCATATTATTTTTATTTGGTGGATATACCACCATCTTGAAGAGAAACCAATATATGAAATATAAAATTAACCAATGAATGTAAAGAGTAAATTTACCTGTAAAATTTGAGGCAGCTATGCCTCTGAAAATGTTAAAAATTTGATTTTCTAAAAATGTCATTTTTAAATTTTTATTTCTTTTTCTAATCTTGCACTCAAAAAAATCACTTGTTGGTCTAACTTAATAAAAATATGACACCTGTTTCCACACAATTGAACTGATTTATTTGAACTTAAAGTTAATTGTGCTCGTGACTAAAATCCATGCTAATTTAAAGAGATCACACCAATTTCACTTGACATATTCTGTGAATATTCCCTAAACATAATTCGCTCTTGTTGATCCAATCAGTGCTGTTGCTGTTCAGACTGTTGCCTTTGTGCAGAGTTATGTGTTTTCTGCATTTTTATGAAAATGGAAAGACCTGTTATAGAGTTTAAGTGTTTAATGTTTAGTTATTTTGAACATTTAAAGGAGTTTATAGATTTTTTTTTTTTTTTGTTACCGTTGTGGTGAAGAGTGGAGCTTGTGCTTAGGTTGTCAGTACATTTTTAAAAATAAAGGTGCTTCCCGATGCCATAGAAGAATCTTTTTGTCTAAATGGTTCCATAAAGAACCTTTAACATCTGAAGAACCTTTCTGTTTCACAAACGTTTCTTTGTGGTGAAAGAAGGTTCTTCAGATTATAAAAAGGTAAGAAAGAGATGGTTCTTTACAGAACCTTTGACTGAATGGTTTTTTGTGGAACCAAAAATGGTTCTTCTATGGCATCGCTGTGAAGAACCTTTTAAAGCACCTTTATTTTTAAGAGTGTAGCTGTCATACACGCACGTAAATGTTCCATGATCGTTTGATTGTGAAGGGTAGAATCATGTGCTGGCCCTCTAACTGATTTATTTTATTTATTCATATGGGAACTTAACAGCCAACATAACACTTGTTCACATGCTAAGTACAACTTTTGTAGCACACAAGTAACGATCAAGTAAAAATGTTCTCATCACTGCCTTTAGCACAGTGCTAACAACACTCATTGAGCTCATTGAGAACAACATTGTTTTAGCTCATGTAGCCATAGCCTAACCACAAGGTCTACACTTCACCATAATGGTAACCTCATAAACAACTCCTTTAAATGTCAAAAATAGCTGAGCAACAAACTTTAAAAAGTATTTCCCTTTACTAAAAACACATTAAGCAGCACTTAATTTCCAGATTTACACTCCTGATCTAGCCCTATGCAAAGCATGCTGGGAACTAGAAATCCACTTCCCAGTTTCAGTCAATGCAATGTACAGTAAATGATTCATGTAGCCCCAACACAAATGGTTTAAGTTAACTTAACCTTTTACCAATGTAATTTCATTTAACGTAATAAAATTGAGTGCAAATCACAACTGAGTAAAAAAAAAAAAAACTAAAGATTTGTGTTGTTATATCTTATTTTAAGTAAACTGAGCAAACAACTAAAATTTTTGAGTGTGGACACTCTTATAAAAGGACACACATACATACAGCATATTACATGTGGTAAACACAGAAGCTTGTTTGTGTGTGTGTGTGTGTGTGTGTGTCGTGCTAGAACAAACCTCATTGGTTCTCATGCATGACGCAGGCACGTTTGAGCTTCTGTGTTTACCAAATGTTATGTGCTTTATATATGTGTGTTGACCATTGTTTAGATGTAAATTAAAGCATAATTTTAAATCTGTTCATCATATAAAGCATTTGTGTCTCTACAGAAGACTCGAATTAAACCGCTTGATTCATATGGATTTGTTTTACAGCAGCTTCATAACCTTTCTCAATCTTTTCAATTTTGATTACCTGGACTTTCAGTGAAGGGACAGAAACCTCTCAGGTTTCATTAAAAATATCAAAATTTGTGTTTCAAATTTGAACCAAAGTCTTACGAGTTTGGAATGACATGAGGGTGAGTAAATGATGACAGAATTTTCATTTTTGGGTGAACTATCCCGTTAATTACCACTATGTACATTTGACACGTTGGTCGATATGAAAAAACAAACGACTTATTCATAGCGACAAAAAATGTCAATGCTCACATCAGCGTGATTCATCACCTGCTCATTTCACTCACGTATTCTCTCCTCTGTCCTCTTAGTTGGTGCCACTTCCTCTTTAGCAGTCCTTGGCTCCCCTGGGTT
>JAFVLL020019213.1:0-31321 GCA_021397915.2 Tor tambroides
CCGCGTGAGGCCAGTGGGAGTGGAGGAGAGGGGAACAGGTGTGAGGCAGGCAGGCTGGTGGCTGTGCAGATGGCCTCAGCCAGAGGATGTTGCTGCCTGCTAATGCTGGCTCCAAACACACACACACGCACACGGTACTTATCGCTCACTGAACCCTCACCTCCGGCCACCATACACTATGTTTGCCTTTAATCAAGGTACACTCACTACCTGCACTGTCTATTGGTCTCCAGTTCGAATCTCATGTTGACAGAAGCAGTAGGCAAAGACCTTAATGAGGTGATGACCAATTCACAGTGGAGAGTGTCATAGTTACAGCAGTTATTGCTGGTCATTAGCCTCCATTTTCTGAATCACACAAATAGAAGGGAATAACATATCTTAAAAAAAAAACTGAACTGCATGACTATGAAAGTAAAAGAAACCCCTTTTGGAAAATAAAATGTAAATCTACTTTATGATGAGAATGCTTAAAATTACAAAGTGTTAAATACAAAAATAAAAAGCATTTGACATGAGCAACACAAATGTGAGAACAAGCAAATTTCGTTGAGGGAACAGCAGTTCTTCAAAATCCCTTTGGGTTTTTTCACCTTAAATACACACGAACTGCCACTGAGAGCAAGGGAAATAAAATTCTACCCTTTAATTTTCGACTTTACCCATCCGGCCTTAAAAAAAAATCTCATTTAAACTTTAAAGGCTCAACTCTTCAGCCAAGAGAGAACTTAAGCGCTGAGAGCGGACTATTCACATCATGATGGATTGAGAAGATGAGCTTGACAATTGTGACAGAAGCAGCTTTTTTAAAAAGCTGGCTCAGTCACAATTGATAAGCACATCTTCTCAATCCATTGTGAAGTCACAGTTGTCAATACAGCTTCTCAATCAACTGTGATATCACAATTGGCAACTGGCAGACTCATTTTGTCAATTCACTGTGACGTCACAGTTGTCATCGGATCAGTTCAACAAATTTGATATCACAATTGTTAAACACACAGAGTATGTGATATCACTTCTCAAATGCATCTTAGTCCACTGTGATATCACAATCTTCTAAAAAAAATTGTGTGTGTGTGTGTGTGTATATATAATTGTTGTCAAAAACATCTCAATTGTGATGTCACAATTGTTGACTTACTGTTCTATCACACTTAAACATAGCTTTTTAATCCAGTGTCATATCCCAGTTGTCAAACGCGTCCTCTCAAACGTGATTTATCAACATTTTATAAAGCATTTTCTAAATGCATCATGGTGTCACAATTTTCTTCACGTCTCACACCAGATGTTTACCCGTGCTTGCAATCATACATTTGATTTGATCAAATTTGCAGCGCGTGAGAAGCTCGCAGACTGGCCAGCAACAATTCAAGCTTATTAGAGACCGTTAATGTGTTTATAGACTGAGGTGAGATCACACTCTGCCAACAGAAGACATGCTGATCGCCAGTTAATGTTTGACTGGTTTACTTTATATATTATTATGAATGTTATGATGAATTACTGCGGAAATAAGTTAACTGTCTGCTACATTATTCTTATTGTATACAAAAGGAAAATTACGAATTCTGAACAAATCTAGAAGCTGGATTCAAATTCGTACATAAAGACCTAAGTGTTGTGTTGGATTTGCAAAGCTATAGAAGATACAGAATTTATTGAGCACGTGAGATAACAGACAACAAATAAATCATATTCACAGAAAAAAAAAGTTATACAGTATTATAATAAACGAGAATTACTGTCATAATTTCTCTTACACAATATTTTCCTTTAGTTACGAAGGAAAAACTTCGATAAAATATATTTCAAAGCGAGAAAGATTATATAAAATATGCCATAAAATCCAAAGTAGATTAATTAGCGTAACATGAAAGAAAGAGCTATGTTTTTCATTGTTTACAAATAGACGTAAATGCTTACCAACGTTAATTTTGTTAAGATTTATAGCAGCGAACCATTACAAAAATGTAAGTGGCCATTTAAATTAATATGAGTAAGTATGACAACTGTATGTATTATTATTTTTTTTTTTTGTAGGTGATATTCGCTTTATGTTGTAAATAAAATTATATTAAGCAATGTAGGCAAACCGAACATATAACAGACATATAACAGTATTCTGGGAGATAAAAATAATATAAAGTGTTTGTCATTTACCCAAATGTAAAATAAAGCATCCTGATAAAATTATTAAACGTGGCTAAAGTGTACAGACTGGTAAGTATTTATCTGAGATGACGGAAAATAGAGATAAAAACAGTAACTGAGCGACTTACACTGAAAAGAGGTAGAAATTCCCACCATGCGTAACGGCGTTGTGAGAGAAAAATTAATTTCCTGTCCTCGACTCCGGTCGATATATTAGTGATGTTTCTCAGTCTTAAACGTGTACTTCCAAGACGAAGAAGAAAATGTGTCCGTCAAACTCCAGTGCACAGTTCTAGAAACGCTCCAGTGTGCTGAAGGGCAGTGAGCTCGAGGCTCGGATGAAGCTGAACCTGACAAGAGGATGCTGTGTGCGTCTCGAGCTCAACTCATTTAATGCGGGGTTTTCCTTCAACTGTCCGAATACATGAACACGAAACACACAAAAGCGTTTGATCCTGGTGTGCGACAAGAGTCAGAAATATTTCGAGAACGGCGAAGTAGTGAGCAAAACGGTTTCTTCCGAAGAGCCTCTAACGCCCGCCCGTCTGCTTGGAGAAGCTGTGGTACTTTGCCTCTAGTCGGCGAGCTTCGGCGGGAAACCCAGGTGCAGGGTAGGCGGGGCCTTCTCTAGCGGTGGGCGGAGCCTGACACAACAGGCATCTGGACATAAACGTGTACAGGTTTATGGGATAAACTCCATATACAGCGGAATAAATGAGATTGTATGAGAAAAGAACGGGATGGTAACGGATACGGTTTGTTGTGATACTTTCTCTCTCTCTCTCACAGCTTGCTTTAACTTAAGACAAACACTGACCCATAGTAGGCCCCATTTACACCTGGTATAAACATCTCTTTAGACAGCGCTATATGTATCACAGAAGCCGTTTCCACTTAAAAGTAAAAAATGAAAAAGGTAATTGAAATAAGAAATAAAATCACACAGTGAGACAGGCCTATTAAGCTGAAAGTGTGAGATTTAAAGAAGAAAACAAAAATAAAATTGAAATTATTAATAATTTTTATACTCTGTGATGGAAACTAGCTTCCGTGAACAGATTTAAATGCAATCGTACGTGATATATTAAATCAAACATAAGTATGCTTTTGTTTTTATGCATATGTTACTTGCAAGGGTAATGTAACGCATAGGGTACCAGCAAAGCGTGCTGATGAAAATTTTGTCATCAGCACTGTAGCATAAAGCCTGATACTAACAGTGCATATTTTCTATGTTCAGCTCACACATACGCCTTGAAATTTTAGTTTTATTTTTTGCAGTAATTAGTCCTGGCTGTTGTTTCAATATAGAAAAAAAGAGAAGAAAGATCAAAACAACAACAAACTACTGGAGTTGGCAAAAACAATAGATCCCTGTGCTGACTGTGTGTGCAAACTGATTAAGTGGTACATGCAAGTTTAGTTAAATGAGTACAAAGACATTTTTTTATTGCTCATAAATTTTGGAGAGAAATAGCGCAGACTTTAAACAAGGATGAAACTTTTTAGCGTGCATGTGTTGACTGTCTGTGTTTGCACATGCTATCAAATATAGACCATGCTCAACTGTGTACACTGAAAAAAGTATACTTCAGGCTTAAATAATAAATGTTTTTCAGGTAGCACAGTTACTCCTCCCCACAAAAACTAAACAAAGTGTAAAAAGAAGACACCGAAGCATGACAGTATCAAGTGTAAAGGTCCTTGCACATGGAGTCCAAATTTTCGCATGCATTTTTTCCATTTTTTTTTTTCGTATTCGTCATCCTTTCCTATCAAAATGCTTGCTACGGATGTGAAAACACAGAAAATTGAACCTGGTCCGAATATTTTTATGACGGACGAAAATTTCGGAGTGTATAAACGTGATTGACACAATGTGAGGTCGTATTTATTTTTTAACGTGCGAAAATTTCAGACTCAGTGTGCAATGACCTTAAACAGGAATGTTTCTCAGCTGAGCACTTCTGATTGGATCACTCGAGACCTTAATACCAGGTGTAAACAGGGCCATAGATATCCCCAACACCCCCAAGCCAAAAAACAGATTTGTAGTCAATCAATATGAGTTTTTCAATGACCCCTTCTTCAACTTTTACATTTGGCCCTCCCCTCAATCTGGAATATTTGGTTACCTCCTTGGGCAAACACTTCCCCGACCATCTGGACTTCATCTCGGCCCGCCGAGCCAGGAAAAGCAGAAGCGTCGTTTACAGCCCGATGATAACAGCCTCTTTCACACAGACGCCGTTCATGAAGTTAATGCGTCGCAGACTCCCTCTCCCAAATCTCGCTTTTAACCCCAACTCGACCCATGCGTTGTATGCTTCAAGTGAGATATGTATAGTCTAGAGGGGTTTCTTTTACAATAAGGGTCTGCAATAAGATTATGAAATCATTCTGGCAACTACCATTAACTTGGCCGGAGCTCAAAATATGATGTCTTGTACTCGTGTTGACAATGTTTTCCTCTTGTTTCAGATGAGGATTTATTCATGCAATTCATGCAAAGACTGAACTTAATTCTTGGTATTTATTTTCTCATTTGACAAGTTATGTTTTCTCAGAGATCATAAAAAGTCTGGAACTCTGACAAAACTTCTCTCACTAGTTCATGATGTGCAGGTTTGACTTTTTGTTCCTCTCAGACAAAGACAACTCGGTGAGATGCCTCTCAATTTGGGAGCCTGAGAGCCGCCAGCTGAATGAAACACGCTTGTGTCAGATCAGCACAAACAGACCCTACCCTCTGTTATCACAAGGACTCAATCCGATCTCTTTTGTGCACAGCATGCGTTAGAGAAAAGCTTCTTGTGGCAATCACAGGGCAACATCTTGACACCGGAGGCAAAAAGGATGGTGGTTTAGGAAATCTGCAGGGGCACAAGCGGGTGTCGTGTCCACTGATAACAGCACAAGAGACCAGGAAACACACAGTGCTGTTTTTGCCACTGGGGTTCCTGAAAGTTAGCCGCCCTGGGCGACGGGCCGCACACATACAGGATACCTCGCCTCTGCTGAGGGGAAAACATGCTGGGCCTGACACACACAAACGGTCACACAGACTTCCTGCATTTCCCCACCTACCGGTCAGCCACCTGTGGCATGCATGGAAACACGCTGAATCAAGCCACTGTCTGGGAGCTCTAAAACAACAGCAAAAGTCCCTAATGTGTCGCTGATTTACTAATTTAGCAGACACTTTTACTTAAATAAGGAACACAAAGCAATTTATCTTAAGAAGGAAGTAACTCTTATAAAGTTATGGTTGCAATACACATTTATAAAGCACGTCCTTTACAGCAAGAGAATTAAGAGCCAAATATTAGATGTTTAGAAGTTCCGAATGATGGACCAAACAGTTGCTGTAGTATAGTAAAAAAAAACAAACAAACAAACAAAAACACTATAGAAGTCAATGGCTACCAGCAACTGTTCTGTTTCCCACATTCTTTAAAATAGGTTCTTTTGTGTTCAGCAGAAGAAAGAAATTTAACAAGTTTTTGGTTTGGAACAACTTGGGGGTAAGTGAGTGATGACAATTTTCACTTTTGGGTGAACTATTCCTTTAATAACTGAATTTCAGTGAACCTGCAATTAAATTAAAATGACTAAAATTTTTGCTCTATGTAGCATTTCTGTCGTGATCCCTTGGAAAAAAAATATTTGTAAAAAATATAGACATCTTCTTAGTCAATAAAGAGCACAAAACAAAATAACAGAATAAAAATGGAGTAAACTAAATGAAATATTGGATTTTTAAAACCTTTAAAACTCCAGAGTGCCTCATGCAGTTTAATCCTCCATCAGAGTTGCTATTATCCTTAATGGAAAATAACGTCAATATCAACTGAAAGTGCACACTTTGCCGTTGTGTCCTGTTTTGCTCATTTAAAGTTCTGATTTGCACTGCCCAATCTTTTGCAAAGCAAATGAAAGGATGCACAAGTTAACTCTATACGGCTACAAAATTGTTTCTGCAAAAGTCATGACTTACTGTATAAGAGATTTTTCTTTCCATTGCAGCATCTGTACGACAGGCTCATGGTTCACTTGGCATATTATTGAATTCAAATTCCGTCTGGCAGCTCCCACTTCCTCAGAGTGAATGGGAAAATTTAAGTGGGAAGAAATTGACAAGCGCTTCTACCTATGCGATAATGTAATTAGCGGGCCGTTCTCCAGAGCTTCACCTAATTCTCCAACCATGTTCTTGTCAGAAGGCCATATTTTACTGGATGATTTTTCACACCTTCGCTTTTCTCCTTAAATTAACAAATCACACTTGCCTTAACATTTACTTCTTGTTTTTTCAAAAAATCCCTCGGACAATTCCTCAGATAAATCAACCAACAGACCTCTCTTTGTGTAAATGAAAATATGGAGGGAAGCAATACAGCACAGTCCTGCCCTTGGGTATCTTGTAAGGCAGATCAGGCCAAAGTGTCAGATATATAAGTCTCTCAGTGCTGAAGTTTGGGGATCTGGGAGCGTCCTCTGGGTGCTGGTATCTGTACAGTTCTTTTTGAAGTGCACACATGTGAAAAACACATCTCAGAGCCTTCAACCAGCCCAGCTCCCATCGGCAATAAAAGTTGACAGACAAGATATATGAAGTGTAACGTTGCCCTGCCTGTCAGTCACAAACGTATAAACACACATACACACTCACACACAGTCTTCTGAACCGCGCTCCTTGAAATATGTCCCCGTCGCCGTGCCATGAGAATGAAAGACAGTGTATTGATTTGCCCAGACCTGCCTTGTTTCAACAACTGGAAGTGCTCTCAGTCAAATGGATTTCCCACACATCAGGAGAAGCCTACTGTCTGTGAAGCAGACAAATTAAGAAGCCAGAAAGAGCAAGCATAAACACACTCTGGCATACAGTACATATGAGGACACCCGCTATGCACACACAAACGCATTAGACAAATATGATTTAAGGTAGCCAAGGCCCACTGTTGGCACAGAAGTGTTTGTTTGCACCAGGAGAAGACATCAGCATAAATGAATCACCATAGTGGAAAGGGATATCAACAAATACGTTTTTAACAAGGGAGTATTTTCAGCTTGTGTTTACAGGCTTGGCCTACCTCAATTCACATAAACTAAATGAAGCAAAATGTTATGAGGTTCTCAACAGACACAAAACTTTAGAGTCAACAATAAACAGTATTTGCAGCCTACTGTATTTTGGTTCTATAATCTGATGTATTGAATAATGAAATGAGAGAATAAAAAATGAAGAGCAGGACTTGATTTTATCCATCAATTGATTGGAACATAAAAAAATTGTGTTCAGGGACTGGATTGGAGGGGTTTGAAAAGTAAGGGGAATTGGTGACAACAGCTGAAAAGTACAGTCAAAATTAAGTTATAACATTGTGAGATGGTTGTAGTGAGCATTTAATGCTTTGTCACGGTCCAATGATTAGCACTGTCCTGCTGTTGGATAATGCATCATTATGTGTTCAAAAAGTATCTTTCTCCTTTGAGAATTTATATGATCCAATTCAATTTATATGATCAATATATAAGCTGCAAATGTTTTATATAAAATATCACCTATTTTTACCACTATCTGAAGGCATGAAATGGATTTTTGAAATGGACATTTATCCCAGTCTTCTGTCACTGATGCCCCAGCCATTCATACTTAGTCACGTGGCATTCACGCCTCAGTATTGAAGGGTTTTCATCTGGTGTGCCCATAACCAAATACGGCAAAATTTTGCTTTGGTATGCAAGGTAATGCTAACAGATAGCTTTTCTCCAGCTTTTATTGACCTCCATGGTTCTAAAGGCTCCATGAGTCTGATTCTGAGTGCAGTACTTATAAGTCCCTTTGCTAAGAAAGTGTCTGCTAAGAACATAAATGGTAATTTAATACAAGTTTTTAGGCGGAACTAGACTTGGCTGACTCTAACGTGGTGGTGACTACACAGTAGCCATTGGAACCAAATGAGCTCTGCAGACAGTTCATGTGCAAAGCACATCTGACTCTCAAGCTGACTGCTTGAGTCTAGAGACTTCCCACACTCTACAATTAATAGAATAGTTCACCCAAAACTGAAAAAACTGTTATTATTTATTCATCCTTATGTTGTTCCAAAGCCATAGAACTTTCTTTTCTTCCATGGAACACGAGGTGAATTTTTGAAGAATAGCCACTCCTGGCCACTCAGTATAATGAAAGTAAACGAGGACTGGGACTGTCAAACTTCAAAAGGCACCATAAAAGTATCATTAAAGTATCATAAAAGTAGCCCAAATGAATTGTGTAGCATATTCCAAGTTTTCTGAAGTCATACTTCATTTAGCTTTGTGTGAGGAACAGTCTAAAAGTCATCAGATATTTTTTCACTTCAGTAGGCTGTTAACTGTTGCTTCTGAGCTATTGAGTGAGTGAACAAATCATTCAGACAGATTTTGTGAACTGGATCAACCAATTATAATTTTTTGGTGTTGTTTCTTTTCCATTGCATTGTAAAGAGTGGCCAAGAAATTGATCGAAACTTATTCCGTGGAAGAAAGTTATTCAAGTCTGGGTCAACACGTGGGTGAGAAAATGACAGATTTTTTTTTTTTCAGGGTGAACTATCCCTTTAAACTCAACATGGTAGTTTTTTCCACTAGTAGACAGGAGAAACTGAAGAAGAGAAGCAAAGAAAACAGAGACTTTGTAAGGGAGGAGAGAGCTGTCTCTGGCTGAGGAAAAGAGAAGAGAAAAGACAGACAGCAGAGGAGCGACACTGCCAAAGGTAGGCCTGATTGGCAGCATCACTTCTCACCATTCATCACACGGGTAACTCCAGACTTCCCAAATCCTTCAGCAGATGGAGCGGCCACTCGGTTTAAACACCTGATATGAAGCCATCCGTCATGCTGTAATGCGGCAGTTGGGTCTGCAGCTGGGCCCCCGATACGATGCGTCACGGCTCCGGCGGGCTTGGAAAGTAGCCTGAGTGCACCCGTGATGGACTAGAGCCAGGCAGACTGCACCACACCACGCTCTCCCCTGATAGCATTCACAGCCCTCCACTAGACCATGGAACAGGTGGATACGAGAGAGAGAGAGAGAGAAAGACGGAGTGACTTCATGCGTAGTGGAGTGGGGGCAAGGTTGAAGCAGAGTGGAGGATAGAAAAATGCACACAGCTTCCTGTGTTGAATACCAATGATTTGAAAACCCCAAGAGCTGTACACCAACCCCACACAAATAAATAATCATTACTGTCCTTTAGACGAGCACAGAAAAGGTGCAGTTTATTTCAGCAAAATAAACCAGGCGCAGATGCTCTGTTCAAAAACCAGTTAGCTGCCTACTGAGGCAGTATTTTAAGGCAACATATGTAAAAGCTGTTCCAAAAGGTAGGAAACTTAATTATGCTGCCTACTAATACCTTGTTTTAACAAAATTCTAAAGCAACATCAACACACTACCGTTCAAAAACTCACCAAGGCTGCATTTATTTGATCAAAAATACATAGGCTATATCATTTTAAAATTGTAAAATTGCAAAGCTGAATTTTCAGTATCATTACTTTTTTGTCACATGATCATTGGGAAGTCATTTTAATATGCTGATTTGGTGCTCAAGAAACATTACTCATTATTGTCAATGTATATAGTAAATTATATTTTAACATACACAAAAAATAGCCATCAGATTAAATCATAAATAAATAAATATTGGTTACATAACAATCAGATTAAATTATAAATAAATATTGGTTTATTTTAGTTTCAGATCCTTCTTTAAAAGATGTTTTCAAACAACCTCCGATGTTTACTTATAAAAGATCTTCAAATTTGGCAAATATGCTAGTTAGATCAGATGTAGTGCGTGATAAGAAAACATATATACAAGGTTGTTTTCCATGTCGAAATTGTACATCATGTTCTTCAACACTACAATGCAAAAAGTTCACATGCTTATCGACGAATAAAATGTACCATATCAAATCCTGTATCACGTTCTACTAATAATGTAATATACTTACTTCAATGTCCATGTCCACAGATGTATGTTAGAAAAACTTCAAGACCATTGAGAATTAGAATCCCAAATCAGCTATTCGTAGATGTGATGTTACTTCTCTGGTTGCTAGACATTTTATGGAATACAGCCATAGCATTGAACAACTGAAATGTATAGGAATTGAGAAAATAATGAATCCTCGCCAGGGTGGAGATACTGATAAGATAAGACTCTTTCATGTTTTTTGTAAAAAATTTTTTTGTTTTTTGGGGGAGCAATGTGTATGAATGGCATGTTTTGCCTGATGTGTTATTGTTCCCATTGATTTTTGTTAAATTTTCTGCTGTTAGACATGGAACTGATCTGGAGTCTGTGAACTTGGGAACCTAATTGTTACCACCTGTTGGTCTTTATTGGTCCTAATATAATCATTGAGTTACTGAGATCTTGTCACACTGACGAAGGCAGCAAGCCGCGACGTTTGTCTTTTGTCTTTCATCTCCTGCCTTAATAAAGAGAGTTTTAGAGTGTGGACCTTGAGTTATGTTTGTCAATGTATACATAAAAAAAGAGTCTAATATTTTAATATTAAATACTTTTTTTTCAGGATTCTTTAATGAATAGAAAATTCAAAAGAACAGCAGTTCTTTTAAAAAGAAATCTTTTGTAACATTATTTCTGTATTTAGACTTTCGATCAATTTAATGCATAATTTCTGAATAAACGTAGGCTATTTATTTCCTTAAAAAAAACTTGTACTGTGTGTATTTTTCACAAAGCTGGCAATAAATTGTGACATACAAATACAAATGGTCATACAATATTTCAATGTATCTATAAAACTGGTCAACTCTAACTAAAAATGCAGCATTTTTATGTTTATTAGAGTATGGTGTGGTTAGCTTAGCAACATGCCAATGGTATAATGGCAAACACTATTGAAATCCATTGTAAATTGAACCTACAATAAAGTGTTCTCAAACTCTCACCCAAGATATTCCATGACAGTTAGGATGTCTACACCTACACCGGACGTAAACGGTGAGGCGCAACGCGACAAAAATAGAACCCATTATAGTCAGTGAGGCTGTCTACACGAGACGCGACACGACATGACAATTCCCCGACAGTAAACTGCCTCGTTCTATTGATGATGTAAGCTACTGACATGAAGTTCAAATTATTTGCTGTTGAGGCGCGACGCGACAACTGACGCGTCCGGTGTAGACACGGTGTTAGAAGGCAGCTGAGTAGCCTATATAGGCACTGAGTCAGCTTTCCAGGTTTTGGAACAGAGCTAAAAGAGTCTATTTTTCTGTATCTCTCTCTTACACTCACACACACACACACACACATACAGACTGCAGTGTTTCCTCACACACAGTGGATCTCTCATTAGCCGGAGCTCTGCTGCAGGCTCTGTGGAAGCCTTGAGCCTGAGGACCAATTTGTCAACAAAAACAATTAGGGAGAATGATCCGTTACACTGGTTTTAATGAGTACAGTCAGGTCACAACACTAAAAGTGACAACGGAAAGGTCATCACAGCACCACTCAGGTACCCACGCACCCACACAAGCCCACCCATATCAGAACTGCTTATGTAAACCGTAATTGTTCAATACTTAAACACAGCATGAACACACATGTCTGAGTGTTCATAAAGACACCATTTCAGCGATGGATTCCGCTAATAAAAAGAGTCTACGCCGCTATCTGCAGTTTTTCATCACTGAGTAATCACAAACATTTTATGTGAGAGCTTTGTTTATTTCTATGACCTTGGCGAGGCCTTAGTGGATATCTAATAGAGACAGTGGTTGCTGTAGCTATGGTAACCATGGAGGATTCTAACTTTTGTTTGATTTGAATGGGAATGTCTTTACCCAGTTAAGCCTGGCATTGCTTCAAGTATTCTGAGAGCAGCAATGTCTACAAATCAAATGAGTGTCTTAACTACAATTAGTAACTACAGTTAATTAAAAACTCCAATTAAAAGCATGTGTATGCCTACATGCACGGCAACCTTTTAAGTAAATGTGAATTGCTTCGAATAATAGCATATTTTATCAGCTTTGGTCTGCTTCTTTGAACACAATATCATTAGCGTTTAAATCTATTAGTTAACAAACTCGTCTAACATCAAAGTGCCAACTGAAGTTGATCAATAGTGCATTAATTACAGCAGAGGGCAAACTGGGTTCAGTCTGTGTAATTGTTCCTCTTCTTTTTAACATTAAAAGCTAATTTTGCTCTCAGAAACGAGGACACTTCCCACAGCTGCATGTTCCTCCCTGTCCTTGTCCTTCTATTATCTGATGTCAGGCTTTAACTATGTAGAAAAGAGCTTTTTTGTCACGGATCACTGCTTAACCTTTATAAATGCATCATCTCCACCTCATCACAGACCTTCGTGGTCTGTCTGCTGTCTGGTGGAAGAAATGGCTCACATTTGTGGACTCTCTACCTTCCCCCCACTTGTAGGAAATGCATTTGAAAGCAGGTACAGAAGGGCACAGATGAGCTGCAGGTAAGCTACAAACAGCAGTAGTAGTCATATTTTGACCCCTGGGTGTTGTTTATAGTATGATGGTCAACAAAATACTTCTAAAAAGCACATGATGGCTATGTTCAGAAAAGCATTGTACTTTCTTGCTACTGTGGAAGTGTATAGTGTTTATGGAAATTGTATGTTTTTGCATGGAATACTATATCCTACAATACAGTGCGTTCAATCTGACAGTCAATTTCCAATGTGATGGACGAAACAGAAATAATATCAGTTGTGAATTGTAGCACCTTTTTTTGACTTATCCTAACAAATTAGTTCAAACTACTAAATGTTAAGACTTTTTAATAAAATTTTTATTAAAAATGCAAAATAGCCATTTTTATTTCAAAAATGATAAGTGGATCAAGGTTATTGTAGTTAACTAAATTTAAACACATTAAGAAAAAAAAATGTTACTTGAAATAACTTGTAACAGTAACTGTACCACTTCAGTATATGAACCAATTAACTTTAACAATTTATAATAGTTAATAACTATATAATAATAATAGTATAATAATAACTATGAACAATTAACTCTCTATTAACTAGTTGCTTATTAGCATGCCTATTATTAACATTTTTTTAATACTTATAAAGCACATATTCTGCATGACCATATACTATATCCCTAATCCTACCCAATACCTAAACTTAACAACTACCTAAGCAGCAAATTAGGAGTTTATTGAGGCAAAAGTCGTAGTTAATGGTTTGATAATAGCGAGAATTGGACCTTAAAATAAACTGTGACTGAATTAACCAAATATAATATACTATAAAAAGCATTAATCTGTAATTGTTACTTTAAAGATGATTTAACCCATAAAAAGTAAAAAGTTGATTCATTTTGTTGACATAAATTCAAGTATTTAAGTTGATTCAAATATTAAATAATAGTTTTGACTTAGATTTAACCTTTTTTCAGTGTAGTGAGGTCATTTGATAAAAATATATAATAACAATATGCAATAAGGCCTACTCTTTCCCTTACCAGTAGTACAATGCACTGTATTCAGTAAGCTAGTATTCCAATCCCAACATATGGCATTGAACTGAAAACACATGGATGGTATCATAGCATATTATAAATATACCATTATTTACATATGTGGCATTGCTTATGTTGCTGGACTGTGACTACTACTAGTTTAATTCATAAAGCTCAAGGTTGCTTTAAAAATCAAACTGCATTCATCCAAATAAAAAAAGAGAAAGAGATCTAGACAACAGCCAGAGATGGAGCAATAATGCTGTGAAAAAAGGTGACTTACTGGTAGTGTGGTGCGCTCAGGTTGTGTCAGTGCGATGGTGTTGCAATTAAGGCATGGCTGATTTGTCTGATCAGGCATGTGAGCAGAGAGACTGGAGCTGTCAAAGACAGCCTGAGCAATTTCTGGAGGTGCAGCCGCCTATGAAAGGAAATGTCATCAGAATCAGCGAAGAGCCATTATGTTAGAAGGGTGGCAAATGCTTTGAAGGTAATAATGCACTCGGTAATTAAATGAATATGAATGCCAAGTGTCCGTACCACTTTGAGAGAGTCATTTTCACAAAGAGATCATTCTCTTATTGTCCAATCAATGGGGGGAGGGCAGAAAAGACCATCAAGTGCGTCTCGTTGAGCGTAGCCTTTCGGGTTCGTCGAGGGCCAAGGTCAAGGCGCTGCTGCAAACACAACTTGCATCTGACCATATGAACACAGCCACATGTGGATTGTGTGAAACAATGAAGGCAAACGTTGCAGCAAAGGATGAATGAATTGATAGAGAAGCATTCGGACTCTTATCAGATAGCTTTTATTCTCTGGTCTGGTGGATCAGGCCATTCCATGCAGTGAGAGCTGTGCAGTAGGGAGATAAGGAGAGAGCTTCTACAAAGAGCTCAATTTATGAATGCGGTCAATATCCGAGGCATGCAACACTTAGTCACATCATCGTGCTTCTCCAGCTGGATGTTATCAGAGTCTGACTAGGACAAAACATGAGAAAGAAAGAGGGAGCGCAGAGCGAGGAGAGAGAGAGAGAGATTGTATTAATGTGAACAGTACTCACAGTTGGACAATGCCACCCCCCCAGTGAGATAATTTCCTCTCAAAATTGCAATCAAAGCTGCCGAAACACTTCAGCAACAATATTAACTCAACGGCTCCTAGGGGGGAACTTTTTATCCCTCTGGTTTTTGCCAACCCATCTTTTCTTTTATTCTGCCTTGCAAAATGCCCTGTCAATATTCTCAACATTAACGTTTAATCATAAATTTGAAGGATGCTGAACAGAGGGCGTTTTTCATTTTGGGAACAATAAACGTCCTTCAAAGCCTCTTAGCACAAAAAAATAACAGCATGCATCAAAAGTGCTCAGGCAGAAGTATTGAGTAGACCCTTGAATCTTTATTCTGATTACAGAAAAGCTGTAAATTTATGACAACAGAAATTTTACATTTTGTATCAAGTATTATAAAAATAACTGAATCTCCGTAGACTTTTTTTAATGGAAGATCCGTGAGGTTCATAACAAAAAAGTGTTTTCAAACTCACCAGAGCAATGTGTTGCTCAGATATTGCTCTTTCATAGACCTCTTTTCAAAGGTGCACAGGGTCCAAAACACCATCATGGTAACACATTAATTAATGCAACAAATATTCATTAAACAACAGAAGATGTAACATAAAACCCAAATGTGCAGAACTGATAACAAAAACTATTCAGAAACGTAATTATTTAAACAAAATACTTTCAAATGTGGAGTGGCATGCAGGGAATTATGGGAATATCAGTTTACAGTTTTTGACATTTTTTGTCCTTTTTACTTCTAAAAACTGAACAATTAACAGCATTTTACTGTAAAATTACATGAAATGTGGTTTTTCTATGTATATAGGAAATTACTGTTAACCTATTAACAGTTTTTTCTGTAGCCTTTTTACAATATTTTACAGTTAAAATTACACTAATTTTTTACAGTGTAGAAGATGGATACGGCACAGCATGACCTTTTAGAAAATTAAAAGAACACAAAATTTAAAGCTGCAGGTTTGCAGCATTACAGAAATATGTTGTGGATTTATTGTTATTTGCTACATGTATAATTAATGATTTTGTTGTTGTTGCTGTTGTTTTTCAAGGCACCTTAGCGCATGACATCAGATCATGTCTGTTGCAGTGTTTGACGAAACTTTGCATGCTAAACGTCTAGTTTGACCATAACTTTAACACAGTGGTATTTCAGCATGAGAGACTAGCATAAACAAAATATTTTTGCATAGAAAAACAATCACAAAACATCGCAGTGAAAGCATAAACGTCATTCCAAACCTTTAGGCCTGCAATGAATCAAAGAATGTGCTTTTTTCTTAAAAAATCTGTGTTAAACAGTAAGCATATGTTTACGTAGAAAAACAATTATGAAACGTTGCAGAGGAAATGTAAACTTCATTTCAAAACCATAAGCGGCCATTCACACAGAACATGTTCTTGCGTTGAACAATGTATAAGACATGTTTTAACAGTTAAACTTGAGTGCTGCATTTTTAGAACACTGTGTCATGCGAGAGACGCTGGAAAAGACACGAGTGTGACTGTAAATGATGTCTGTCTAGTGCATGTTTGCATAGACAAACGGTAAAAACGCAGCACAGGAAAATGCTAAAATGCATTCTGATTGAATGTTCCCTTAGATCTGCAGTGAAGCTGATGCTCTTCTCTCTCTTACGCCGAACGGCCGCAAGATTTCCATAATGTGACGTGCTTGTCTGGCTGTCTCTTCTGCAATGGCACAAGTTGACACAAGGACCATTCTTTTACTAGAAGAGAAGTCCTCAAACCCCGAGTTTATCAACTCCTCTATTTGTCATAATTACTTGATTGTGGGGGACGTCTAGGAAAGGTCTAATCAATCTGATTTAATTAAGTGCAGTCAGACAGTTGAAATGAGCAGAATGGAAGTAATAAGCACATTTAAATCTGCATATCTGAGCTTGACTAACAACACCAATTCAAGGCACTTATGCATTTACCATTCTTTTGTCTCCAGATGAAAAAGAAAAGAAAAAAAAGACAGCTAAAATATTGTCTCTCACTTGGAATAAAGTGAAATTAGGGCATTTTGTTCTCAAGCTATATTACAAAAATCTCATTACAACAGAAAGTTTTCGGTTTGATTCTTTCTGAAGGATATAAAGAAACAGTGTTGCTTCTAATGCAATGTGCTGTTATCTACTACTGAACTGAACTGCCCTGTTTTTCAAGGGCACAGGAAGGGCAGGCGAATTTGCAGCATTACAGCTGGAAATGGTGCAGGGAAAGCTTTGGTTTCTGGTGGAGCTAAGGAGGGGTGTAGACAACATGACAAACCAGAAGAGACAGAGGATCATTAGGTTTCCCTCAGGCCAAGCACAGGCACTCATGGAGAAAGGAAATGCTCACTAGCTCCTGAAAGAAAAGACAAGGTGACTGGTACAAAACTGTCCTGTGCATGACAGCCCCTCATACCAGCGACCACCCTTCTGTCATGGGCTTCAGCGAAAGGTGACATTCAAGGGGCAGCAGAGCTGATACACAGGCCTGTCTGTGCATCTGACAACACCGGCTGGACAACAACTTCTGTATATTCATGCTTTACCATTTGATCAGTAATACTATACAAAGCTACATATGTTGATGCTAACCAAAACAGCATGCAGCCAATTAACAATGGAGGTGGGGACAGTGAAATTAAAGGAATAGTTAACCCTCAGGTCACCCGGCCAAGATATAAATTAGTTTATTTCTTCGTTGGAACAAATTTGGGGAAATTTAGCAGTACATCACTTGCTCACCAATGGATGCTCTGCGGTGAATGGGTGCCGTCAGAATGAAAGTCCAAACAGCTGATAAAAACATCACAATAATCCACAAGTAATCCACATGACTCCAGTCCATTAATTAATGTCTTGTGAAACTAAAAGCTGTGTGTTTCCATTGTTGAAAAACAACTCCATCATCAAAGCATTTACTTCTGGCCAAAATACCATTCTACAATCCATAATAATGCTTCCTCCAGTGAAAAAAGTCCATCCCCTGTTGTCCTCTCACATCAAAATCCACCAACATATTTGTTTAGAACTGTTTTTTCTTGTAAACAGTGCTTGATATTTCTCTCCTGATTCAGACAAAATGACTTTTTCACTGGAGAAAACAATAATAGAGGACTCATATTTTATCCAGAATAAACAATTTGAAGTTAAAAATGTCTTCATGGTTGATTTGTTTCTTACAAGCACGCAGCTTTTCTCTTTACAAGACGTTAATTGATGGACTGGAGTTGTGTGGATTATTTGTGGATTATTGTGATGTTTTTATCAGCTGTTTGGACTCTCATTCTGACGGCACCCATTCATATACAGTAATTCTAAATTTTTCCAAATCTGTTCTGATGAAGAAACAAATTCATCTACATGATGGATGGCCTGAAGGTATATAAGTGTAAAGTAATTATGATATAAAATGCATCTCTTGCCAACTCTGAGGCAAAAACAAAGGTGTTGGGCCAACGCTAAAATGATTAGTGTCTTAACACATTTCTTCAAAGAAGTCCTTTTGTGCCACAGTTAAATCTTGCTCATTAATGCTATTACTGGGTTTTGCATCTGATAATCGGACTTGGAGTCGTTGTGATGATGTACTGTGTATTGGAGTTTGGTAATGTGTTTTAGCAGATAGCAGGTGTTTCTTAACATTAGCACCCTGTCAGGATTAGAAGAGGCATTTAATAAGGCTGCATATGCCTTTTGTCTTGTCTCAGCCATGTGTTTACACACGTGTCAGCCAGCATCTCATAAGCCAGATTTAGTCTTGTATTGAGTTGATATCTAAAACGAATAATGCTTAGTGTTGACAAACCATAGACAATCGATGCAGATGATGTGCATTTCACGAAATTGTGTGGCAGGGCATAATTCTAAGGTAGTGATTGGACAATATGGGTTACGTTGATATCTATAGACCAGGGTGGCCAATATAATACTGATATGTATCCTTTGATTATAGCAAATAAAATTAATTGAAATGAAGACTTGCAGTATTATTAGCTCAAAATCCACTACATTTTTTAAAAAGACGAGATGTTCACTATCTATTGTTAATACTGTCAATAGTAGAATTGCGCTCTATTCAGAATTGATATGAGAATGCATTTTAAATGACAGTAAAATTAATAAATTTGAACTTTAGCTAGGAATTATAGTGAAAACATAATTTGAATTTAAATAGAATTCAAATGAACTGAAATTCATATAACCCAAACAATGAAATCATAAAAAAAGGAGGACACAAAAGTCCAGACAATCTTGTGTTGGCTTGACTGCATTAATTAAAAGAATGCTTAATTTCCCAGAATGCCACTAGGATGAATGACTACCTCAGCAATGATATAATTCTATCACTATACAAAACTACACCTCCTCCTTTCTGATTATCCCCATCTGTATTCTATTTATGTGCGATTGTTTGAGATTGAGTAGTCTGATGAGGTTTATGGTGTGCTCAATAAATGGAGGAAACATGAGATAATGTAATAAATCATGCCAAATACTCCTATCTGTCGGCCAGGATGGTTCTGTAGGAAACTGCAATGCTACACTTGGACAGTGTTGACAGTATGAGGTATGCATATCTCAACACACTGGTTCAGCCAGCCCATCTTCTCTGCACACTCATTTACAAAAACACACACAATTTATACATATACAGTACACACAGATACATAAATAAAAAGCATTTTCCCATAGAAAAACTGTACCAATAATAGGATATGTGTTAAACTGAATAGCACACAAAATTTCTATTGGAATAAGGGTCACATTAAAGAGAAATTGCATTTTTTCTGGTCAACAAGGAGTGCCGTACAGAGAGTGGGGTCATATCGAGGATAAGAAGTGCAGAGTTGATTGGGAGGTATACAGGGTAAAAGCGTGACGTATTGATTGTGTTTGACAGTTTTTAAGAACTCTGAGTCACAGGTTTCTTTTTAGGAATCCTAGTATCTGTAAGGATACAACAAATTCCAGATTCATAAAACAATTCCATAAAAGCCAAACACAATTTTTAAAGGCAACAATCTTCAAATGACATGCTCACTTCTTTCCAAGAGACTTGGAAATGGATGGAGAAATCTGATTAATCACATTTCCATAATTGACCATAAATTACTTTCCTCTACTAAAATCATAAAATATCCAATAACCTAAAGAGCTTGTTTCCTCCACCACAGGAGCTCTCATTGGCTGTCTCCTCCCTTCCCAAACCAGCCTAAGATGGATATGAGGTGATTACCCCCAAAGTCCTGCTGGGGAGGCCCAGCTCTGTGCGCTGCTTATTAAACATAAGTACCATGTAACCTCCCTGCACTAAATCAAGGGACGTGTTATTGGTCCCCGGTGAGAACGCAGGGGTCAAAGGGTCCTGGAGATGGGTTGTACTGTGTTGAGCTCATCCTGGGGAGACACCAGCTGACAGCTGCCACAAATCTGACACACTCACACAAACATTCACGCACCAACACACACTGATACACACACACACACACACCAGGCAGTCTGTCAGCATAAGGTGCACACACATGGCAAATATGGCCCAATCAATACTCATTGGAAGCGAGAGGATGAATAGAACAGTAATGAGGGAGAAGAACTGGGTGGAAGGCTCGTTTCTCTCTCTCTCTCCGAATTTTCTAGATATTTCAAGCCTGTTTATGGTGGATAAATAAATCAAAACATCCCCCTCTTTTTAAACATTCTTTCCAATATAAATTTGAACTAACAGGGCTGAATGGTTCATATAGCAATCCTGAATTTTCCAAAGGGTTCATTTTTCAATAATGTACGGCTGAAAATCTGATTCCTGTACTATATTTTATTGCTTGGCATCTTTTACATGGCATATCAAAGCCCATAAACGTCGCCATTGTCATGAAAATCCACAAATGTTTTGGGATCAACTTTCAAGCTTAAAATAAATAAAACATGGACTAATAAGACACAAAACACATACAAAAAAAGCATAGAAATGTAAGAAACTGGTTACAGTGGGACATTGATTTATACAGTTTTGTTTCATTACTAAATATTAAACCACAAAATAGAACTTTTTAAATTAATTATTTTATTTTTAGAGAACTGTAATGAATATTAAACAAAAGTCATAATCTAACTGTCTTTGAGAGTACTAATTTGCACTTTTAAAGTATTAATAAGTAACAACTAATATATATAATTTAGGAGCAAATAAAGTATAAAGATGTACCTTTTAGCTTTTGTACCTTACTGCCCCAGTGACAGCTTTGTACCTTTTTTCTGAGAGTCCAGCTACAATCATGTGAAAAACGCCAAGGCACTACACCCATCATAACTTTACCGTTTGCACTCATTTCATTAATATTCAGTTCTCTGTCTGCATCGTCCCAGTCCGCCAGGCCACTGCTTGTTATAATAATGGGCTTGGCTTGTAGCGTCTGAAGGACAGACATTAATATTTGAGAGCATTTAAACCCATTAGGCTGTTTGCGGGAGAGAGGAGAGCATGTTTTTAACTCTGTTGAGAGAGTGTGTGGTAAGAGGTTATCATCTGCTAAGTAAATAAAGGAGCACACAGTATCTCTCATTCCTGTGATTCCTGGAAGCGGCTAAAATGTGGCAAGCAGGATCTGGTTTTAAAGAGAGACTGACACTGTTTATTAGACAGCAGTGCAGTGCTATTATCATTTCCTAAATGAATTATTCAAAATGAAGTATTGCCTCGGAGATGCTCCTTGCCTCGGTGTCTGTGTTTGTGAGGGTTTGTGAGTGTGTGTTTCCGAGGTCCTGAGATTAGCTTTTTCTTGGCCTCTAAGCGAGCACATCTGCAGTCAAGGCTTCACATCTGTTTCTCACATTTTCCCCTTGCGCTGCTGAAAAGAGCAAAAGAGAAAAGAGCAAAAGAGAGAGACGGAGATAAGCACTGAAACAGTGAGAAACCAATAATTACACTTGAACAGAAGGGAAAACTCAGTTGTGTCTCTTTCGCGTATTCACAAAGCAACCACGATTTAGTTTAATCCTGTTTGCCTTTTTAATTTAGTTTTAGCATTTATAGTAAATAGGCTAACAGCCATGATTTAAAAATGTTTAACAATTTTAACTTTCTCATCACGTCTAGTGTTACTGTCATATGTTTTTACCAGTTATGTTAGTTTATTTTTTTCACTTAAAATTTGTTCAAATTTAGATTTTTGTTTTCCTTTTGTTAAATTGTGCACAAAACAATAACACTGATTTAAGCAGTCCATATTACAATTAAAAAGTCACTGCTGTTCTTTTCAGCACAAACATGTCTCATTTCTATGTAAATTAGGAACTATTTGCCTGCTGCAATTAATGTTGCGCTATAATCACCCACAGAAAGCAGGCTGTAAACAGAATTCCTTATTTTCAGTGGCGGGGCACGCATTTTACACCTAGGCCTTCAATGGCATCCTACATGAATTAATCCACCTCTTAATACCATCAGCGTAATGATGCCACGTCTATAGAAACCATAAATATTACACAGAAAATATACAATAACGCACTGTACACAGCATATATGGTGAAGAAACCTGAGAAACATTAATAATACTGTGAAAACAAAAATGATTTACAGTGATGCTGTTAGCTAGCTTTGACTAGTACGCTCTCTGAACATCCAATCAAAGGATGAGAAAATGCTGACGCTATCGTAAGCCTGCTAGATGGCCCTGGTGCTGCCAACTCGAAATCTGATTGGTTAAAACCACAGTTTCATTGCCATTGATTTCAAGCTACAGACGCCTGCACTGTTGATTCTGAAGGCCTTAGGCAGATTTCTTTGACCCTGGCCACACGATTGCTGAAATATGATTGGATAAAAGCTCTAATATAAACATACACTACTGGAAGCAGCACAACCAAGAGAAAAGCTATGAAATGAAGAGAATAGACTATTGGAAATAATTTAATACACATTCATGGAAAAAATATATTAAAACTAAGTCAGTGATTCTAAAAATGTTTAGGCCAGCAGAGAAGGCTTTGCTGGCCCTGACGGCCCACCACTGCTTATTTTCTACAGATCATATCAATCATTCTATCAGTTATATTCATGTTCAGTGTAGACAAGCGTACCTTTGGCAGTTTTAGGGCTCAAAACTGAACTACAAGACTGGGAATTGTGCCGTGCGAATTGCATTTTTTGGGGCATGTTTGCATCTGTTTTGCACAATTTGATTTAGTAAACCAACCTCGAAAATGATGCAAACAGCACTATCAGTGGGTACAATTCATTCTTTAGTATTTCTTTCCCTGTTTCCACACTACCCCCACTCTCCTTGTCTTTTTCTTTCTTTGTGTCCCCACCCCATCTCACCTGGAATCAAAATCAGTCCGTTTTGTCATTACTTTGGCAAATCTTCCTGCGCTATGATTTATCAGTTAAGAAGTAAAGCATCTACATGTTGGTTGGCTGCTTAGCCAGGGAAAGCTTCCAGCTCCTATTCCTCTCCTTACCCTCACAGCAGATGTTTTGAACTCCTCTATGCGCAGCGCGGCCTGGATTCCGTGCTCCCTTCCAAGCTGCGCTGACCCTGGCGACCCTGTAATTGGTGGAATAATTTGCCCTGGTTTACATAAACACTCCCTGAAAAGCTGATTCTGTGGAGCTCTCCCAGAGGCTGAGCTGTATCATGGATATGCTCAGTGGGAGAGTGAGCGAGACTTCAGGCCTCCAGTGACACACCGATACTCTGACTGATGCAATAACAACTGTGTCCATCTGCACACATGGTGTAATGGTCTTCAAGGAACATTACCGACAAAGTAAAAAGAGCCTGTTCAGAATTTAGTTTCAATTGTTATGAAACTGGATGGTTCTGGATGCACTGATCGACTGGAGACACAATAGGCACTCGAGAGACTTGTGTTTGATGGCTAACACGGCTAAATTATGACTAATATAAAACTGAAGCATGGTTAGCATGTGCAAAATCTCTTTCTTCTCGTAAAGATCCCATGATGAATATAATTTTTTATTCCTGTTGTTGATATATTTCCTATTGAGACATCACTTGTGCCTTTTTTAAACAGCTAACAGCCTTTCATTTGCGCCAAAGATGTGAACCAAGATGATTGGTATTCGCTATTGCTAGCCATAAGTATACTCAACATTTTCAATCTATAGCACACGGCTACATGTCTAAGACAAGTCAACAACCTGATCTCATGATGAAAACGTACCTAAAGGAACTTTTTCGCAAGATGCGAAATATGTACCGCCATGTAGGTTTAGTAACATATTCGATGTAAAATGTCCGCTGAGTGGCGCTATAACTCTGTGACATTTAAAATATCGAACCATCTGCACTACACCTAAACCTACCCGATAGTATGAACAAAAGCGAATATGACGTAAAAACGCGAATCGCAAGCATGCCGTTTTAGCTTGTTTTTCGATCTCTCATCTTTCAGCTCTTTCATCATGAGTCATGTTTTCACCGGGATTCGTACTCAAGGATTCTGCATCCTAAGTCCAATTCCGTGCTACTGAGCAAGCTTGTTACATCGGGAAAGTGAAACATATGGAACTGTAATCATAACTGTGTACGAAAATGATTACAAGTGCTTGATGTTTTACCTCCTCTAGTGTTAATTTCTGTTGGAAACTGTAGTGATATGTACTTACTGGTACATATTTCACGTCTTGTGAAAAAGTTCCCACAGTCCCTAAATTTAGTAAATTTTATGAGTACATACAACTTTTTTAGGAGTATGCTAGCATATATATAGCCTCAAAGCTAACAGACAAACAGTGAAAGCTGCAAAACGCCTACACAAGTGCTTCTTTCTTTACGTTCTTCAAGTACTACACTCTTCCATTTATAACCCAGAGGATGATACTTGTGTGGTTCAAAATGTCACACGGCTTTCATCCTTCAATGTCAAGAACGAACAACTCAAAAGTGTGCTCTGCTGTCCCATCTACAATTACTAGCCACCGTTTGAGCGTGAATTAGCCGCTTGGATCATTTGAACATATGTTAACGATTTAATCAATCTGATTCCATATTAGTTTTGACAGATTTCAGCAAATTGGACGTAAGCGTTTGTGAAGCGTACATGCACGGCCGTACGGGGATAGAATGGGTTCCATATGTAGACACGGGTTCTCGCCAGCACCTTGTTTGCTCTTTCCCTAATTGCAGCAGTTACATGTAAGAAAAAAAAGCCTGGCAGGCTGAATGTAATGACAGAAACATGGAAATTATTAGACTCTGGAAAAATAGAAATGGTCTCATATTGTAGTTCAGACATTTTTATTCCCTGTGATAACTGTGCAGCACACACACTCTCTTATTTCTCCTCTCTCTATATATGTATATGTATACATACAATACATACAAGCATCTGTGCATGTATTTGTACATGTTGCTGAGAGTTATTTACCCCTCTAACCTGTCAGGATTAAAAATGGATGACAAGACCACTCTCACTTCTCTATTACCTTTTTCTTGATTACCCATTTCTTCTCGCCGTTACACGGTCAAACCAGCCAGTTCATCAAATATTAAAGAACAGCAGTGTCTATTAATGCTGCCAGGGCAATTGAAATATGTGTGATGGATTTTTACTGCTGTAGTGCAGAATGTTTCTCTCAGTGGCCCTCTGGGATCTCCCTCCAGCTGTTTAATCCATAGCTCCATCACAAGTGCATGAGGATGGGGTCGACCTCCACCAAATATCTTCATTTCTCCCCATACCTTCCTCCCCCCTCGGGATAATGGCTAACGAGGCCCTTTCGGTAATAATGTTGAAAGACTCAATCGGAGCAGAAACTCTCACAGGAAGGTCAGGGCCGTTGTTGCCATGTTAGAAAGATGAGTGATTGATAGAGGTGCGTCTCGCATCACGTCATTCGCTTTCCATTCACGTGTGCTCTGTAAAATCACATATGAATATTCTGTGCCGTTAGCGAGCCGGGCTAATGAGATGAGAGGTTTTATGAGCGCTATAATGTCTCAAGGAGCATTTCCTTTGATTGTGCTCTGACGTAAGAGGATGCGCCGAATGAATGAATCACGCTCACCTATGTGATATTTATCGAACTGCATAGATTCAAAGAATCACGTTCAATATGTTGGTGATATGTTTCATCAATTTTCGCTGATGATTCACACAGCAAGGTATAGCATGATCATCTGTTCACATCTTCATACTTCCTTTCATTTTGAAACATATAAATATTGTTGACGTGAGCTGGAGAAATCACAGGTTCTGCATTATGAGGAAATAAGGTTCAGCCGCTGGTAGGTAACATTTCTTCATTGAACGCTAACTGCAGCCTCGACACTGTGGGTTTCTGGCTTGGGATTTATTGATGACAAATTCAGACTATTCAGACTATTCTATTGATGACTATTCAGAAACACTTTATATTTGACAGTCCACTTTAGACATTCTACTAACTATACGTAACTTTGCAACTACATGTCAATTATTAGTGATGTCACATGGACTATTTTAATGATGTCCTTACTATCTTTCTGGGTCTTGAACATGTCAGTTGCGTTGCTGTCTATGCAGGGTCAGAAAGCTCTCGGATTTCATCAAAAATATCTGAATTTGTGTTCCGAAGATGAACGAAGGTCTTACGGGTTTGAAATGACATGAGGGTGAGTAATTAATGACAGAATTTTCATTTTTGAGTGAACTATCCCTTTGACATATTAATTGACATACTGATAAGACTTACTGATATAAAATAATAATTAAACTTTATTTGGAGCATTTCTTTATTGCACAATGCACATTTCTTAATATTATGCCTAAATATCACTATTAATAAGGATTGTATGATCTCTGTATAATATTAGTCTTTAAATGAAAGATATAATCTTTAGTTGGACCTCAGCACTACTTCTGCACAATTAAAATGCATTAAGCACAAAATGAGTTGTTTCAATTTAGCAGACTTTAAGTATACCAGTTTAGTAAGTACAATCGCAGGGTATTTTTATTAAGCACATAAACATGTAAATGTATTTGTAGTATAGGCACAAAATAAATGTATTTCAAATACATTTCAGTATATTTTTTTTCACTAGGGTTAGTAGAATGTCTGCTTAATATCTGCTAACACTTTATTTAGATCGTCTACCAACAGACATTTTACTGACCATAACTTTGCAAGTACATGTCAACTAGGGATGTGCAAGATTAGTCGACTAGTTGATTAACCCTCATAAGTACCTTGGGGTCAATATGACCCCAATCAACTTTTCTTTAGTTAAAAAAAATGGTTCCCTTCATCTCAGTGGAAATGGTTTTAAAAATAATACATTATTTTGAAAAGTGGATATATATATATATTTTTTTTTTCCCCGGCCTGTCAGTAACACAGATAACACATGACAGTACGTATGTCTTAACTATGTATGTCATTCACAACCTTTTTTTTTTTAATATTTTTTTTTTTTTTTTTAATAAATTAATTAATTAATGTAATTTTATATACCCTTTTATTTAACCATACTATGACAGACAAGACCAGGGGACAGAGAAAACAAGAGAGAGAAAGGAAAAAAAAAAAATTATAAATAGTATAAAATAATAATAATAACAATAATAAAAAAAAAAAAGGAATTAGAAAACAAAACAAAAAAAAAGTTGTGGAGAAAGTCAACAGAGAAGGGGGAGAGACAGAGAGGAAAAAAACAAAACAAAAAAACAAACAAACAAACAAAAAAACAGACAATTTGCTTCGATACCTGCTGTAAAGAAAACAACAGAAAGACACAACATCAGAGAAACTGCAGCAACAACCAACATCTATATGAATCACAATAAATTCTAAATGTTAAATGTTGAACGCACACATAACTAATATTACAAAATAAGTTTTTGAAGCAGCAGCAGATCAAGACAATGTGTGTCTGTGAGCTTTGTTTTTACACCAATGTGAATGCAGTGTACACCTGTGTGTGAGCGCTTGTGTTCATAAGGTTCCTCCATGTCCGTGTATATTAGTGTGTGTGGGGAACAGCAGCCCCATCCCGCAAGGCATGAAGCAGGCACGGAAAAGACCCGGGCTAAACATCGAGGAGGCCCCCCAGAACTGGGACCCCAGGAGAACCACCGCAGGGACAACTGCGGCCCCCACCCAGAAAAGGGCAGAGGAGAACCGAAGGTGGGACCTCCGACAGCCACAGTGTAGGCATTGGGAGGTGCCCGTGAGCAAGCCCATGACTCATGACAACCCGACCACACCAGGGCAGACCGGCCCCTGGGCCCGGAGATCCAAGGGCCCCCCACCCCCCAGCCGGGGCCCAACAAAAACCAGTAGGGTCAGGCCCCGCCAAGCGACACCGCCGAGAGTGGGCCAGCGCACGAGCATCCTGCCCGGCGCGAGAAACCACCAACGCACACCGGCGGCATCCTCCACCGGCAGAGCATGGTGGTGGGGTGGGTGGTCGACTGAGATGATGAGTGAGTGGAGTCTAAGGTCGACCTGACACATAGACGTAGACGAACAAGCACACATATACACAAGCATACGTTCCCACCCTCATGCACGTAAACGAATAATCACACCCTCGCCCCACATGTAGACACACAAAAATGGACACGGTACTCACACTCACACTCCCCCATATGCACACTATACTCTAGATCCAGGCACCACCACCCCCAGAGGGGTGTCCAGCGCCCGTCCCGGAGCTGGGCCCCCTTCGCTCTGGCGTGGGGACAGGAAGACCACCCCGGTCCACGCTTGGCAGAAGACCTGGCCCAGACTGACAGGCGGCCAGCTCATCCTCACAGCCCCCAGCCCGGACAGGAGCAGAGAACAGGGTGTGAGAAAAAAACCCCATGCTTCACCTCACCCGCTCAAATGTAGTGTTGGTGTGTGTTGTTCTAAGATGCTTTAAAACAGGGGTGCTTTAAAACAGGGGAGGGGCACCCTCCACAAGCTTGTGTCAGCTCGTCCCCTCCCTAGAGCCCTCAATGTCTATGTGTCCTGAAAAGTGGATATCTGGAGTGGAAAACAAAATAATTTAGTTTCACCTCAGACCCTGCATGCGTTTTCTTCATGTCACTCGCTGCGGGCTAAGAGAAATGTCTGCTTAAAAGACAGGGAGTGAACCAGTTCAAAGGGGGAAATGTTATGAATGAAACGGAATTGACTTTCTTCAGAAAGGTATTGTTATTATTTTAAATCTTATCTGTGTATAACACCTAATAAAATAGTATTCATATGCACAGCACTGCTCTGTTTACAGGATGAACTTGCCTTTTCATTCATCCCGTCTGCTGCTTTTGTTGCAGCTCAGTGTTGTAAATTTTAATCGTTCGATGGAAAATAAGAACAATTCAGTAAGGTATCTGGAATTATTTGACTCTTTGATTCATAGTTTAAGTATTTCAAATGGATCACATATATACACATAATTTCTTGCTTTTAGACTAGCTGGTTACAAAATTTCAGTTTGAACGTCAGTGAAATTAGTAATAGTGCACATCACTAATATCAACTTATTATACTAACCCTAACCTCAACCCAACAGTCTACTTATACTATAATGGAAGTTAGTTGACATATACAGTAGTTGCACATTAATGAGAATTACTTGACATGTATGTCTAAAGTGGACAATCGAAATAAACCTAACCAACCATCATTTTGTGGATTGAACAAGCACAATTAATCATAAGACTAAATGACGGAGCGCCACGGCCTTCCAGGAACCTGATTTCAGATGGCAACATGTCAGTCATCTCAAGTTCTGGTGGTCCACTTTAATTCAAAGGATGTGAGGAGGAAAAATGCGGTCCACTGACCACGGACACTAGCGGATCGGCCTATTGCGGCAGAATGCAGAAGGGCACCGCAATTAACGCAGATTGATTTAGTGCCACCGCCGTGCCACCCACTCTCGGAGCAGAGGTGGCCAGCTGTGCATAGCATCAGGTTAATTATGGCCGCGTGCACGCGCTAATAGAATTCCTCTTTTGCAGCGCGCCGCAGATGTGTGCACTAAATCACACACGGTATTAATTCCGCTCCTTCGTCATCTCAGCCCAACCGAGGCCGCATGGAGCTCCGCGCCTCCACCCTGGGTCATCCGTCCTATATGTGTGGAGGAGGGCAGACACAAATGCACCTCACGCTCTCTAATCACAGGTGTGTGGACAGGAACATCACTCCTCTCCTTCACCTCACACTTTTCCTCAACAATTAAGACCCCATTTTAAATGTCATTAATCAGTGGGTTGCATGGCAAGATCCAATTCATATCTGTCAGATGCACTGGGCAGAAACTAATAGGGGAGCAATTACCTGAAAGGAACCCTACATGGCATAGATGTCTATGACAGTGTGTTTTAATACAATGAGCTTACTGTTTTGTAAGAGCCAGTACCAGAATCAGTTATTTGCGTCTCTCTCCCTCAAGAAAACACAATAGAATGAGCGAGAAACATCCAAGGATGTCAGAAGACTAAAACGGATCAAGATGTTTTCCGAAACGGCGAGGGAAAACAGCTGCACTTCAGAGATTTGAATCTCTGTGTAAGCAAATAACACTCTTTCTTTGCCGTTCCTTGCAAAAGCAACACAAACCAGGTCTGTGAAAGGACAACAGCTTTTTAGGGGGTGCAGTATTAAAGTCATTACGAAAAGGCAGTAGCTATAGATCATTTCTTTAGTATTGTAATGTATTATGGTTTATTTGAAAAAGAAAAAATGAAGGACAGGGCAGGTTGTTGATTTTAAGACACAATTGTTGGAGGCAGATGAACATTAGCTTGCAGGAGTGAGTTTATAAGGACTAAATGATTGAAGAAGACCTACGTACTTCACCAGAGAGAAGTCTTCTCGTTTCACAGGAAGATCATGTTTGATTAAACATTATGAGGTCAAAACCATGTTGAAAAATGAAGCATATGCACAAATTAATTGTTCACAACAAGATCTATGACATGCATTTAGAAAATAGATGGACCAGTTTGGAAAGAGGCTTGTTTTTGTCTCTGAACTGAAGCAGTATCAGCTACACATGTTGTATATGCTATCAGTGATGTTCTCCGATGAGGCAACTTCTCAGATGAGCTGTGCGCCGAGAGAGATGAAACATAATACAGTGTTGAGAAAGGATCCCATTACAAATAAACAGGCAGCATGACTCAGGCCTCACACTGGTGAGTGCTGGTTTCCTTTGGAAAACAAATAAATAATCCCAAAGTTTCTCCCTTTCTTGGCAAGTACATGGATAGAAGTGTGTGGTTTTTATTAGTGTCACTGAAGAAACAGCAGAAAATGTTTCTTTGTATAAGATGTGCCTGAAAAGAAAGGCTTGTTTAAAGGAGGACAACATATGTATTAACAAACGGCTTTACAAACCGATTTTTTTACTATCATTAGTTTTAAATTTTCCATTTAGTGATTAAAGTACATTAAAACTCGGCTTATTTAACTTTCTTAATTAAAACACATTTTTAAATGTGGCTTATCTACCTACACAGTAAATTTTGCAGTGTTAAATGAACTCTATAAGAGTTAAATTTAACACTCGGCTCGAGTGTATTTGGTCCCACTCAGAATTGGTGATA
>JAFVLL020019216.1:0-15139 GCA_021397915.2 Tor tambroides
TGGGAAGTGGTCATGCCTTTCTTTGAGTTTCCAATGAATAACATTTTCTTTGACCATCAATCCTGTTACCGCTACTTCAGAGTGGCATAAAAACAGTCCCATGTCAGGATTCGGAAAAAGGGACGTCAGTAAAGCCAAAGCCACATGGTGTGTTATTATCTTCTGGTGTGCTTCCATTTATCTCCTGCCCATGTCATCTCTCTCCTCTGGTTTTCTTTTATACAACATCTGCAGCCCATTGCATTACAATGACTCCCCAAGGATGACCTGACTACGGGGCATAAGCCTGCAGATTCGCTTTGGTCTTGTCATCGTTCCGTAACCGTAATATATGATTTGCCGGTCTCTGATGTAAGACCTTGAGAGGCTCTGTGAATCTGTTGCTTCGATGTCATATTCGTTCCAGTCAATTACATCACCTACAGACTGGCTCATCCTCTTCATTCAGCAGTGTCTCCTTGAATCTTCCGGTTACGTTGCACAGGTAGATATGTCACCGCTCCTTTAAGAGTGTCTTCATAGATCCTCATAATCTGTGATGCTTTCATCCACCCCAAACCCCCCAAAAAGAAGGCCCTCGTTGATTCACCCCAGCACGAATAAACTCACACACAGCCTTCCCTTCAAAGTTTAGGTCTGAACGCCTTTGATTCTGTCATGGAGAATGTAGGCCAATGGTATCAAGGTGCCCCCCAGAGAGACGCTCACAGAGCACCACAGATAACATGAAACAAAACGTCTAAAGCGTCCCAGCCATAGTGGGGTGAGAGGTGTGTTGAATTTCACTGCAGAGAGAGCCTGTATTTTCTCTCTAATGCTTAGAGCTAGTCAGAGACTCTTTTGAAAGGATTATATAAAGGGATTTCAAAAGCAAAGCGTTGATTGGATTAATTTCACTGTTGCTCTTCTAATTATTTAACAGTACAGAAAGAAAATTTAATATGAACTGTTATTAAAAACAGTAAAACAGGCTATGTAGTGTTTAGCTGCATTCTTTTAGCGATTAATTAATTTAGAGATTGGATTGGAAACGGCTGTTGATTTGTAATTAGAATATAAGAAATAAGTCATTTGTATTTCATTTGTGTATATTTCATTATATTTAAGGAATTAGATAATTATGTAATCAGTAGGTCATAATGTCATAATCTATTTGTATTAATTTATTTGAAATGATGTGATTTGATGTTTTAAGGCAAAATGAATATGCATTCAGATTGTCCGATGTTTTGAAAATATTGAACTATTGGAACAATTATAAGTGTTCCCAAGTATATTAACATCTGGGAAAAAATTGAAAGATTTGAAACTCTTTGAATTGCATTTCAGTAAATTCCTCTTCCTGTCATTCCAATTCAAATTATAATTCAACATCAGTTTAATTTTTTTTTTCTGTTAAAATTTTAAATTTACTGACAATGCGCACATTAAAGAACACAGACGCAGCCAGATCATTTCCATAATGACCAGCGCAATCTACCAAGAGCAGCGCAAATTAGCGCCTGCTTTAAGACATGCTTTTTTTGGGCGTTAAATAATGGCGCAAATATCAGTAATTTGACGAGCACAAACGTTAGTAAATCACGTTGCATGATTCATTTCAATACTCTCCTCCCATAAATTTTGAGTCTGAAAGGCAAACTCCTACAGATGCTCATTCAGTAAGGTCAGGCGCAAAAATAACTGTGTCCATGCCTTTTCAGTGCTAATTCTTCACTGCGCGTCTTTAGTAAATTCTGACAGTACTAATTTAACGCCAAAAGACGGTTTGCACTGGTGCTAGCTGTTAGTAAATCTGGCCCTAAATCTTAAATGGATAGGAAGCTAGTTTTTAAATTCTAACTGTTAGCTGATCCTGGCTCATGTCTTCTTTTTTTTTTTTTTTTTGAATGTTTGAACCTATCACCTGGTCCATTGTCAGACACATTGCAATCAAGCTCAGGATGTTAGTAGTCTTTGCACACAAGCAGAGAGGAGGTAAGGGCACCTTAAGCCGCACTGCGTATCGCGTCTTCCATTAGCAGCGTCCAGCTGCTCTAAATACCTCTTTAAGGGATTTTCACCACCACACGTCAGTTAATCACTGCTGGTGTTCTTGCGGCTCTCCGAAATCCATGTGGTTCAGGGTTTCCTCTCCCTTATGCCCACCGCTTCCCATCAGGCCTTGTATTCTGGCAGTTTAGACTCTTTGATGCTTGAACAACAATAATATATGACTCAAGTTTCCCACTGTGACACCCAGCTGATCAGAACCAGTGTTGCTGGAGGGAAAAAAAAAAATCATGCACAGATATTGTAACCAGAAACATAGATTCGGTCTTCTCTGATTGGACTGTTTACTTGATGTCGCATAAATTATGCCGAGTGATTCCCACTTTCAGAGGACATTTGACTTTTTTCATTCCCCTTGTCTTAGCCATCTTAGCTGTATAGACAATGTGTAACACTTCTCTTGTTACTTCTTTTGAGGCCTCATATAGCTTCACACAATCTGCGGTTGCAGACACAAGATCCTCTGATAAAAGCCCAGTAATTTGTCCTACACACCATGCCAGATTTGTATCTCATGTCTCTCGGTTTACTCTAAGATGATTCTTACCTCCACTTTTTCATCCCACACTTATAATTCAGACCCATATCCGGATGTATAGGGTTGTGTTTACCCATGAGATATCGACTTGAACGGTAAGCTTGGCTTGATGCACTTACTGACTATCATGCCAATGGAGAACAAAGTCCCTTGAGTGTAAAAACAAGCTGTAAACGAGCATCGGAGGGGGCTTACTTGCTGCAACACCAGACATGTCTCACCAATAGATGCCTCTGGTGACTTCTGATTCCTATTTGTGGATTGAATGTCTTATGTTTTGGCCTCTTCTGGGCTTTTGTCCTTAATGACACAGTTTTCTTTTTGCCCAGTCTGAGACCCTTTGGATGTGGAATTAGGACAGTTGTTATGATTATGGAAGTGAACTTAACAGTGCCTCATGCTTTCTCCTATAATTTCTTTCCCAAGCCATTATTTGTCTTTAAGCCCTTTTTTACTATGCTCCATGAAATTGGAGCGGTAGTTTATCTTGTGGTTTAGATTTTTAAGGGGATCGCTGCATTGAAAAGACCCTGTTGCTCACGATTCATTAAAAAAACCCAGTCAACCATATAGGCAAGATTAGAACTGGGTTGCCAGGGAGTGACAGGGCATGTTGAGGATCCCATTTTTCCTGTGGCACAAATCTATTTTTTTTTTCCTTGCCTGTTGAAATAGAGGAAAGACTGTGCTTGTTACCCACAACACACAAAAACATATGGAGTCCTTGCCTTTACCCCTTTTGGTTCCCCAATCAAGTCTCTGTTTTGACCCTGACTGCAACAGAGCTTATAATGAAACTCTTTTGAAAAAGCTTGGCCTTTATTACCCGAACCATTAAGCCAATCTCGAAAACTGCACCTTGCTGCAATAAATGTCAGGACAAAACCTTTTTGAGTTATCCAAGAGTCAGACTGAATGTAGTCTGACAGCCTAGACAAAGGTCATGGTTGAAAGGACAGCACTACACAATCAAATTCATTCTTGCACACTTTAATCACTTTAGTATTGGGTGGAACGATTCCAAACCCCCTTCTATTGGACCCCGAGGTCAAACACCTCTGCCCGACCTAACGGTGTGAATAGGGAAGTGGGATACAACGTACATCTTGCAATAAATCACAATGAGGAGTCTTCAGTTGGGGGATGGGTTGGGGCTGAGGGTCTAGGCTGATTGCCATGGCGACAACATAGATGACTCGCTGATGTCTGCTGCCGATCTACGATTTATGCAGCGACACTGTGGCGTAGATGGATGGGCAAATTACTGCCAAGTGCAACACGCAGAGGTGATGACTGGGGGCGGACTCTCTTGAGTGTCATATGTCACGTCAGGTGTCTTGGGGAGATGGAGAAAGAGTTTCAGATCTGCCAATAAAGAAATCGCTCTCCCAGAGTTGGTGCTTCTCATAGGTCGCCGGGATTTCAGGTTTGATTGGACAGGGAAGCGTTAGGAGAGTGCAAGGCTGGGAGATTAGGTTCTGGAACATTATTTTCCCAGGGAATCAATAGATCTCCCTGGTTGCACCCATATCATGTTGAAAATGTCACATGTTGGCGCCTCCAAGGCCAGCGATTGAGATAATTGTGAGCAAATGCAGTTGCTCAGGTTTAGTGATAGATGTGACTCTGACTCGTGAAACTACGTCTTATAATGGGACCGACTTTGATGCTACTAGTGACTATCAAAATTTTGCTTGAATTTGTGCCAGACAATTTAGTATTCAAAATGGGGTGGTTCCCCAGACAGAGATTAAGCCTAGTCCTAGACTAAAATGGCCATTTAAACCAGATTAACAGAAATCTGCTTTCTCTGTCGTGGTTTTTCCAGATTTTAATAGGCTGATTTCCTGGAGGAAGACTAGAGCTACTTCAGGACTAAATTGAGGCTTAAATTAAACCTGCCAAGAGGCAGGTTTAACTTCAGATTAACGTTGTGTTTCCAGTCTTTATATATCAAAATTATTGGTACCCTTTGTAGATATGAACAAAGAAGCCTGTGAAAATAAATCTGCACTATTAATCATTTTGAGTTTTTTGTTAAAGAAAAAAAAAAGCTTACAACCTTTCAACCAAGTAAAATGGAATGGAAATCCCATTATGAAATGTTATTTTTTTCTCTCTAATACCCATTGGCCACAATTAATGGCATCCTTTTATTCAATACTTTTTGCAAACTCTTTTTGGCAATTTAACAGCTCTGAGTATTCACCTATAATAACTGATAGGTTTGAAGAACACCTGACAAGAGATCAGAGACCATTCCTTCATCCAGAATCTCTCCAGACCCTTCAGATTCACAGCTCCATGTTGATATTCTCCTCTTCAGGTCAGAGGACTGGGACGGCCATGGCAGAACCTTTGTTTTGTGTTCAGTGACCCATTTTTGTGTTGATTTTGATGGTCCTTTTGGATCATTGTTCTGCTGGAAGATCCAACCATGGCCCATTATAAGTCTTTCTGACCCCAAGACTTAACTGTTTACTGCAGTTATCCAGCTGTGATCCTTGGAGAGACTTTGGCCTCTCAAACTATCTTCCTCACATTGCATTAAGACAATATAGACACAGACAATATACTGTAGGCAGATTTGTAACTTTTTTATTGATTGGAACTCTTTAATTATTGTCCTAATAGTGGAAATGGAAATGTTCATTGCTTTAGCTCTTTTTCTCAGTTGTTTTTTTTTTGTGCTATTTTCTTGACTTCATATTTTGTAAAGCTCAACAATCTGTTCTGCACAACAGAACTCTTTTCTTTGTTGTTGTTTTTTTTCATTGTGATGGATGATAAAGGGAATTTGGCCTTATATTCCTGTGGAACAGGAAGTCATGGCTGGATAATGTCATGTTCCTAGTCACTCTCGTGTTCTAAAAATGTAAATATGAATGGGAATATAGATCTTCAGAGATTTTACTCATGATAATTTCTAGGACTACAAATAATTGTGGCCAGTGTGTATTAGAGAAAAAATATTTTCATAATGTGATTTTGTTGAAAAGAGAGATTTTTGTGATTTTTTTATTTACTTTTTTAAATGAAAGATCAGAAGAATAAACAATACTGATTTATTTTCACAATCCTCTTTGATCATTTTTTAGGGTGCCAATATAATTCTGACCATGACACACACTCTCTCTCTCTCTCTCTCTCTCTCTAAAACAGCTGTTTTATGTATAATATAATAATAATAATAAAAATGTTACAAAACTGACAACAACAGCTGATTGGAATAATTTATGCAAGAATTCATTACAAAGAGATTACTAGGCATTCCTTTTTTATTATTCGTCAGCTGATGTGTACAGTTTATGTGCTTTAAAAAAGTTTTCTCTTGCTCAGTAACTTTTTTTGTTTGTTTGTTTGTTTTTGTTCTTGTTGATTGCAGGCTTTTTTCCGCAGCTGTTGTTTTCCTTGGATTTGCTTCTCAGTTCCATACAAATGAAAGCTTTTCTTGGTTCATTCCATGTTTTATAGGCAACCTCTGTTGTGCTAATTCAGATTAGCACAGTTGGTTTTAAATTAATCGAGTTTATTTTAGTTCAGGACTCCATAGTCCAGGAGTCAGTATTCTGTACTTAATCTGTGTTTCAGAAAGCCATTTTTTAAACAAAGATTAACTATTCTAGATTAGGCGTACTCCTGGCTTAATTTAAACCCTGTCCGGGAAACCGCCCCTACGTGTAGTAAGTGCACTGCTGGACCTGTGGTCACTATTTCAAACACATATTTTTATGCTTCTTAGGAACAATATTAAGGCCCGTTCACACCAAGAATGATAACGATAACTATTAATATAATGTTCTAAAAATCATTTAGAGAATAGCAGAGTTCTCTCACCATGACTATAATGATAACTATATACAGGAACGATTAGGGCTGTGCAATTAATCGAATTCGATTATCATGCGCATCTCGTCAGTAAAACCGGTTCCGTGATTAGCAGTAAATCGCCATCACCTGTTTTCAGATGGAGCGGCATTTACTACACAGAGCCGTAGTTCACTGACAAGCTAGGCAATATCGCGTTCATAATCGCAGATGAATCGCTTTCGATTTTGAACACGATATTGCCTAGCTTGTCAGTGAACTGCAGCTCCGTGTAGTAAATGCTGCTCCATCTGAAAACAGGTGATGGCGATTTACTGCTAATCACGGAACCGGCTTTACTGACGAGATGCGCATGATAATCGAATTCGATTAATTGCACAGCCCTAGGAACGATATCGTTGGGATCACTTTCAGAATGATTTTTTTTACAGCTGATGAACAATAAAACACTGACAGCTAATCAGACTTTATTCAAAGGGCTTGCGCATTTGAAATAGCAGGCGACATTGTGGAGAAGCAAACAGACATTACACAGCAAACAGAGTAACATAAAACATAAAATTGCCTCAGGTATTCAGCGCTAGTTTCGAAAATATTGCCGTGCCTCCTTTGAAGTTGCAGTAGAAAAGATTATGTATTGTTTTTATTCCACTACACTGACTACATTAGAGATCAGATAGATCATGCTGGATTAGATGCACTCGAAACGTGCATGCTGAGGACATCTACTGGTTGAAGTCGTGTAAATGCAACAAGAAAAACAAAAACAGACAGTTATCGTTCACTGGTGTGGACGCAACTATAGTTATCGTTGTATTTATAGTTATCATTATCACTCTTGGTGTGAATGGGCCTTTAGGTTTGTGATGCTTTAGAATCTCAAGATTACTTGCAGAGACAAATCTAGATTTGGGGGAGAGAGAGAGATGAAGAGAAAGAATAAGAGAGAGCAAGACAGCAAGATAAAGATTAGGAGAAAGGGAAATGGAATAGACAGAGCAGGTAATGTCATGTCCTATTTTAGGTTTCTACTCCATGAATCAATTGTTTGTTTGGGGATTTGGAGGAGATCAGCTCTTCGTCCTCAGAGAAAGGTCGATGCATCTGCCTTGCAAACACAAGATTCCTGTAAATAAACAGACCAAATAAGAGATAGAGTCTATATCACTATTAACTTTTTTAAACCATACAGTTATGTTTTTATTGTGCACTTTCAATGCTACATTTTCTTGAATCCTCAGGGATATATCTCAGCATCAGTGTTTCTGGTACATGTAGTACATGGTTCAGGCCATGTAGGCCAATATAGCATTCGCACCATGATCGTGTCACTCAGTGGGTAGTTGAGATCAATTCTTCATTTTATCTGGTTGGTGATCCAGTATTGTTTGCCTTAATGCAGTGCAAGTACACAAATAGTTATAGAAAACATTTATAGGCCAAATCACTTTGGTGTTCTCTAAGAGAATCATTCAGTATCACAACTGTTGCCATGTCTTTGTACTTAACATAATGTAAATGTGTTTTTTAAAATAATTGGGTCACTTCACTATCCTAAAATGATGCATTCCAGTGTTGCTTGCCCAATCATTCATTTTGCCCAATCTTGAGCCAAGCTGACTCAACAGCGATCTATATCAGCATGTGCAAGCAGCTTTATCTGTCCAGCAATTCCAGCCTTCACACCCACTGGCTATTCAGCAGTGGGATATTGACTGAGGACCAAACAAAAATTCCATAATTGGTGGCCTCAGTGATAATCAATTGATGGTGGCCTGTACAGAAATTTTAGGCTGTCCACTGGTTTAGATGTATAACCCCAACACATACATCTAATGGTGACATATGGCCATGCAAAAAATGCCACGAAGACTGTTAATTCAAATAAATGTAGGGACTGACCTCACGCCCAATTTTTAGAGCAGACGCCACTTCCGTTTTGCCCCAAGTCAAGCGGAAAATGGTGTGGACATGCCTGCCATTGCTAAAATAGAGTGCTAATTGGATTTTCACATGTTTACATCTGGGAATAGTTGGAGCAGGTGAGAAAAAGCTTTTACATGTCACATGACAACCCTGCTTGGCTTCCCCCCCAACTCGCCATCGTTTTATAACACTCCTCCAGGTGAATTGGCCAAAGTGTTTTCCATCAAGCCGGTCAAGGCTTATTCCTAATCTTGTCCATGGAGTATAAAATGAAAGGTTAACCCTCTGTAGACTCTTCACCGTTCCGGATCAATACAATGCTCTCTGGATGAGTCTCTCACATCCCCCCTACCAAGTTAGATTGACCAGTGTGTTTCATCTTTTTTAATAGGTGCTTTGAGACCTACTCGACACCTTAATGTCCAGCAGAGGGTCAAGTCGAGAAAGATACCCGTGTCCATTAACTCACTTGATGGAACTCAGGTCCTTCAAGTACCTAAATGACACTTGTTTTGCCAGATAAGTTGGACTGGATGAAGCTCGGGTCCGATATGAGTTTCTCTTTGTTTGCTTTAGCACTTCTTTCAAGGCATGAACCTTCTCAGAGCCTTTGATCCATGTCTCAGAAGTCTTTGATAGCACTATAATCCTATTCATCAAACCTCTAAGACCTAAGGTAGTACACCAGCTCTCTGATGAGAGACAAGGAGACTGTCACTAGCACAGGGAGTCACTGAGGAAGTACAGACAGTCCCTGCAGAGGCTTATTATGGAGTGTCATCGTCAGGCCAGGCTTTGATAAGTAGCAGACGCTTTAATAAAATCTGCTGACTTGGGCGTCTGGTCACCGTGGAACCCTATGCTAGGCGCTTGGGAGAATTGTTATTTTTTCAATGTTAAAATACTTTCTCCTTCAGGAACACGGAGAAAAAATACAGGGAATGATATCATTGAGAGAGTCTGGCAGACCCTTTTGACTGTCTGTCTGTCTGTCTGTCCCTTTATCTATGAATTAATATGAGTTGTGTTTCTTTAGACTGTTTATTAGAGACATTTTAGGTTTTTCACATCTCTCTTTCTCCACCAGCACTGGCAGTTACTGCAAAGACAGACATGCAAAAATATAAGAATTCATCTATGATTGAATCTCCTCATGGTAGTTTATAATAATGTACTAATCTGATGGTGTACTTGTAGTAAAGTAATTAAATTACTTATATCTTTACCTATTGAATGCTTATTGTACTTGTATGGAATTATTAGAAACTGGCAAATACTATTATTCAGCTTTCTAGGTGACGTATTATGGTTTTCATAACAAGATGTTGATATTAATAACTATACCTTACCCCTAAACCTGTTCCTTATGGAAAGCTGCCATAGCAAAACATGATTTGACTGATTTACAAGTATTTTAAATAGTAAAAGCCACTTCAAATGTTTTCACAAAACATGTTTTGCTTATATTTTTGCTTATATTTGCAAGGACATGTTTGTATACACATAGGAGCAACAATACCAGCAATCTGTCATTCGAGATCCTGATGGATCACGTCTTGACTATTATCGTGTATTGTTCTATTTATTTGATTAATGATAGACTTACCTAAAGTCAGTGTGGTTATTTTACTTGCTTTCTGAGAGATCTTACCTGTCATCATTACAGATGATATGTAGTGATATGCAAAAGACATATTGAACATCTCAAGGTTCAAGTTTAGTGGCTCACTTTTTGCTCAGAAGGTGCCGTTTCTTTGCACAGTGCACCTGTGTCCTTTGTCCACCGGGGAGGAATGTCATTGGTGTCATTGGGATGGAAACCGACTTTGGTGATAGTAAAAGTCTAGGGCTTAACTGGTCAGAAGAAATTCTTATTAACTGTTGGCATCAGGATGGTTAGGTTTTAGCAGGGCTCAGCTGGTGTGTAAAACAGGTCGAATGAAGCAAACTCACAAAAAACAAATCAATGCTTTTCCTCACTTTGATTGCAATTCAATGTGAGAAATCGTTGAGTGATTTTTGCATGCATGTTAACCAGAAATGGTCTCTAGGCATGCAGAGGAGTTCCCTACAAATCTGTGTGAAGTTTTTGAGGGCAGCTGGCTGGAGACAATTTGCTCTCTTTCCTGCTCCGTCCATTCTTCATGGGTGTCATTTTGTCAGGTGGTGTTTATTTCTGTGGGTTTTTCTCTTCTTGTTGTGGATGCTGTTAGCGTGTGCCCTGTCTCCACACGCTAAAGTCATTCATCACTTACCTGCTTTGTATTTGGGTCTCCTGTTTTCCCTTTTTTCTAGGTTGTATATGGGTCGCATTGTTTTTGTGCTCTCTGTGTTTGAGGTTGCTGCTGTTTTGTACTAAATGTCCCCTCAGGGACTTAAGACTTGAGTGAATTTTAGATGTGAATTTACTTCTGACATTTAATTGGTTTGTCCATGTGACACGAGACATGTTTTGTAGGCATCAAATTGTGAATGTTTACAGCTGTTAAAGAATTAGTTTATCAAAAAACTTTTTAAAAATTGATTTATTTATTGTTTGTTAGTTATTAGTTAGTGTAGTTGTTAATTATTGCTCAGAGATAACCTATTTTTTTCTGTAGGTTAATCCAGTTCACAAAACCGTTTCAGTTTTGGATAAACGACAATATGCCTTTAACGTTAAAAGAATCTCTAAACTACTTCTAAAAAAAAAAAAAGAAAAAAAAAATCTCATTACTGCATTGGTGCTTATCTTTGGAGGAAAAGTGTAGCAAATGTCCTTGAATGGTACTCATTAAAAAGGGCCCAGACCAAAGTGAATAGATCGTTCAGTGGCTAGCTTTCAGCAGTGGCTTTTTAGTAGTTGACGGACTTTTGAAATTGATTGTCTCCCATACCAGCAAGATAGAATGTCTGACTTCATAATTGGTGAAGTTTGTCTTCTGCCCTCTTTCCAGAGTCCTTCTAAAAATCTGCCAAAGCAATTAGCATCTACATGCTTTTTTCCTTGGTTGCCACAATTGGCACAATCTCAGACCTGGAGGCAACACGCAGCTTCAGTAAAAAAGAAGGACAAGGCAAATCTGTCAGCATGTAGTGATGTGGAGCCATCTCTTCGATATATCAGTCCTGCTCCAGGGTGGAGAATAACTTCACACTCTCTTCCCTTCTATTTTCTCTTCTTCCTCTTTCTTCTTTGTGTTTGAACTTTTATAGCACATCCCCATTCACACTCCTGAAGTCTGTACTCACCCTTTCCTCATTTTGTGAGGAGGTTTCTTGGGCTGCCAAAGTTCCTTGTGTTTTTTTACTGAGCAGAAAGGAGCAGAAACAGGAAACTCACTTTTAATAGTTCCTGTTTTGAAGCACACTACTTACCTGAGCTTGTATATGTTGGGCTACTGCTTGGTATTTACTCTGTATCTTGGACTGATGAAATAAGAGGCATATTCTTTGAATGCAAATTTTGGTATCTTTGCAAAAATTAATATTGCAGAGACATTTTAAATCTCCTGTAAACTCTAGAAGAGACACAAATGACAATACTAAGGTCTTTTTTCAAGAGAAGCACCTGAGGTTCGGCAAAAGTCTCCTTTTTCTCTCTTAAGATTTAGATATTAAAAAGATCCTTTGGTGATTTGGTGATTATTGTTTCTTATTGAAGTGATTATTATTGAAGATGTTGTGGGATGTACTGTATCAACACCATGCTCAATACCAGCCTGCCATCTATTGTTGTTTCACTGGACATTGAGATCATGGAATTATTTTTTCCTGCTCCCAAAAAAAAAAAAAAAAAAAAAAAGGAATTACAATGAAGAGACTGTGTTGAATGGCATCACGCAATTATTTATTTGCTCTGGGTTGATGTGTCTAGATGTTGTGCTGTGGGCAGTATAGAAAGGTTTTCACAGGAAGGACAGAAAGGTTTCTTCTTTTTTCTGTTTGTATACCATTTTTGTGGAAACATAAAAAATACATGAGTGTTGGACAGATTGGAAGAAGGCCAGAGGAAATAGATGTCTTTGAATACAAATGAACAAGTGCAGCGCCGGACACTGATCGTATGCATTCATAGTAGTAAGCCTCCAGCTACGGATCTCATAAAGCAGCTCAGAAATTCACAGTGAAAGATTTCGAAGCATCTCTGTTCTTCTTAGATGCCAGGATGTTGGGCCATTACCCCAGCTCATCATTAAAGGTACATGAGAAGCGAGAGGTCACGTTTGATCCTCTTCCTGCTCAGCTCCATATAACCCAGTGATGGCTCGTTTCATCCGCTGCATTAACACTTAACTCATTTTTCCAGGATTTATACATTTCAAGGTAGACAGTGACAAAAATTGCTGGTTACCAACATATGTTGTGATTTTGGTGGTGTTGCCAAGCTTTCCTAGCTTGATCAGCAAACCTCCATTGGTCAACTAGCTTCATTAGAAAGAAAATTTAGCTGTTGTTCAGATGGTTTATCCTAATTTTGAAATCGAGAAGCATCACAAGGCAGATTCAAACTCATATTTCCCACAAGAGCTCCACAGCACGATTTGTCAAATCAAATGCACAAACCATCAGGCCATGGCTCCAGCTTCATTAGTTTCAATTGAAAAACTGCTGCCCATGTGTAACACTCATGATAATGTCCAAATTTGTAATGACATGCAGTTTCATCTACACAAACATTGTGTCCGTCACAGCTAGAGGTGATTTTTATCTGATACCAGTCGCTATTATTTTCTGTGCAACAAGCACCATGCAACAATGCCACTGTGTGCAAACAAAGCATTATCACAGCACCACATCATTGCCCTGAGATTGCAGCCCGTAGTGCTAATATCAGGCTGGTTGACTGGAGTCAGACGTTCCCCAGTGTCTGTCGCTCTGATCTATACTACTTTGGCACTACAGCAGTGATGTAATTGGATGCAGAGGGTCAAAGGACAACAAAAAGCTCAGATGCCAGGAGACGGCGAGTCTTGGCCCAGAATTCATTGCTGGTGTCATAGACTGTGTTGTCCCTAGGGAATATAAGAGCCTCATGCATCAGAAGTTATACCATCTGGAGAAATCTGGTGCCGTGACCCGCGTCCGTAGATGAGGGCCTGTTACCTTTTCATGCTTTTGCTTTCTCCTCTTCTTTATAACCTTGTTCTCCCAACTACTCAAACAATAAATCATTTCACCAGATGGAAATCGTACGGGCCTCTGCGATGTCTTCATGTTAGTATGAATTGTGATAAATTAAGTGTTGTGTAAAAGCACAGAGCATATTTATTTATGAAGCTTTCACACTGCATTCAATCCCAGTAAATGAGACTTCAAACAAATACAGTTAATGAAGTCGCACCACTGCCAAATGCGGCACAAAATAAGGACAGCACTCAAATGCCACAACGAGCCAATTCTTTGGAGTTTTATTTTTTTCCATGACCTTTCCATAAAACAGTCCATCTCTTGAGTGTGTTTATATTGATAAATTGCTTTGCCTTTCAAAGCAGTTAGTTTTTGCATTTGTATGTTTCATCTTTACGCCGCATCTGTTTTGCCTGGTGGAATAAAGAGGCCGAAAGTTTGTGTTTGACCTTTTTGTTTGTTTATCATGAGGATTGTCATCTACCAGCTCTGTGGTTGTGTTAAATGCCTGTAGGACCGATGTGAGCGTCCAGATCCAGACCAAGATTGCAGATTGGGGTTTTGACTTTGCGCAGCGCTGCCAGTTGAAATGTCAAATCATATCCCACGAGGAATCGTTTCATTTTGTATGAGAGGCAGGAACGTATTTAGGCCATGGTGTTTAGATACTATTTTTCTAGGGGTTGAGATGTAAAATTTAGAAATCAGTAAGAGACTTTAGCATCTCAAGTAGAAGGCTGTTTATTTTGGTTTTATTTTTTGCATCTGTTTATGGTGCATTTACCTACAGATAATTAGGGATAATAACATATGTTTCTGTGGCAGGAAAGGGTTGGGTGATATGATAGTGTACTGAATACTAGGATCTTAAACGGGGATCCAAAACCCCTTTTAAGTCTGTGTTAGTACTGCAGGGTGTCTCCCAATTGTAGACTAGGTATCATGGAAAATAAATAAATAAATAAATATACAAAGTTAAATAAAAATACAAATGGAATGTAACTTCAAAAAAAGCTAGTGTACATTTAAAAAGCGAAAGTATAGCTAAATGTTTAATATCTGAAACTTTCAAATACATTAAAATGCAATGAGAATACTAAATAAAGTTATAAAAAATAGTATACTTTTTTTTCAAAATACAGTAAAAGTTGTAATATTGTGTAATATAATTACAAAAAAAGTATATTTATTATTTTTATTATTATAATTTAAAAAGTAATTTATTCCTGTGGTGGCAGCAAAATTTTCAGCAGCCATTATTCCAGTCTTCAGTCTCACATGACCCTTCAGAAATTATTTTAATATACAGATTTGGTGCTCAGGATTTCTTACAATTATCAATGCTGAAATGTTCAAGATTCTTTGATGAATAGGAAGTTCAAAAGAACAGCATTTGTTTGAAGTAGAAATCTTTTGTACCATTATAAATGTCTTTACTGTCACTTTTGATCAATTTAATGCTTCTGAATAAAAGCTGATATAAAAAGTATTATATAGTAAATCTAAATAAAAGTATTTATCTCTTTCAATAAATAAAAAAATAAAAATAATATACAGCCCCCAAACTACAGAATACACTTTAGTATCTACATAAAAATGCAACATTAAAAATACTACACACACACACACGCACAAGCACACACACACACACACACACACACACACACATATATATATATATATATT
>JAFVLL020019217.1:0-12412 GCA_021397915.2 Tor tambroides
ACAGCTGGGAAAAAAGCAACAAAACTGGAACATTTATGCAAGCTGATGAGTTAAAAACAGCTGCTATACAGTTTTTGACATCAAGAAACTCAAAATATGATGATTAAATGGCAGCTATACATTTTTATTTCAAAAATTTATTTTTCATATTGTCACTGTGCTTAATAAATAAATAAATTATCAAACTAGTAAATAGTGCATAAAATTAAACATAATTAAAACAAACATTGCAAATATTATAAATAAAATAGTTCTAATTCAATCAAAAAATAACATTGAAAATTTTGTAAATGTTTTTTTTTTTTTCATGAAATAGAACCGCAAAACACTTGGAGACTCCAGTTTGGAGGAAGGAAGGAAAAAAAAAACACACTGTTGCTATTATAAATGCATTCATATCTATATCACTACATTTGACAATAAGACCAAAGAATTGTATCTGCACACCTGCTTCTCCAAGACTAAAAAGAGTACAAGTAAAATAGCTACTTATATAGTCCTTATTTTCATGGTTAAATCAGTTTGTTAGATTATGAAATGTACTGAGAGCTCATACTTATGCGAGCGTAAGATAATATAGAAAACTGCATGCAGCTTAGAGCAGATTTGTGCATGTGAGATGCTCCAGTGCGCCAGTTATCTCACGGGAGGACAGCCTCTCATGTTGCTGAGTGGTGCCTCCCACACACAGAGAGTGAGGGAGAGAACCCACTTTGAGCAATTAGTCCCCCTTTAATGCAAATCCTATGTGGCACAAGTCGAAGAAATGGAGTAGATGGAGAGTTAGAAGCATGCTGGGAGATTTTTTAGACATTTGTAAGACAGTAAAAACAGCCTGTCATGAAGGAAAACTGGTTACTTGCACTGACAGCATAAGAGGCCAATGTTATAACGGCACATCTCTTTCCAATATAATCTTTCGTGCATTCTAAAAGAAGAAAGTGATCAAAGTGATTTTTGGGAAATGTCACAATGGTAAAAGGTTGTTTCAGCAAACCATAAGCCATTTTTGAGGTTAAACCCTTATCCTACAATCATATCATAAAGTTGAATAGGATAAGCTTGTAATGCTCTGTTCTGTAGCTGTTACTTAGAATATGTGGCATAATACAAAAATGTTAACAATATTTAGAAAACTAAAAACTTTCAAATGATCAAATAAACATATTATTCAATGTCATTACCATGACCTTAAATTGCATAAAGATGATAACTAGATTTGCTGAAGTAATGTTAAGTAATATTGTGAAATATTATTATTATAACTGTTTTCTATTTTAATGTATTTTAAAATGTAATTTATCCCTGTTATGGCAAACCTGAATTTTCAGCATCCGTTTCTCCAGTCTGATCACTTGATCTGTTGGAAATCATTCTAATATGTTGATTTGGTGTTTTAGGATTCTTGGATGAATAGAAAGTTCCAAAGAACATCCGTTTATTTTAGAATTAATCTAAAAATTCCTTACTGTCACTTTTGACCAATTTAATGCATCCTTGCTGAATAATAATATTAATTTCTTAAAAAAAAAAAAAATCTTACTGACCCCAAACTTTAGAACAGTAGTACATATATTTTAGCTGGTCTGGTGTAGTAAGGCATATGGCAAGCGTTCAAGTGTTAAAGTCTTGCAAAATAAGGTCTTGAGAAACTAACACTTACACATTCAGTTATTCTAAATCAAAATAATAATTTGAAATGCTCAGCAACCCACTGCACTGCAAATAACTGTCAATTAACATAACCACTGACTCTTTCTAATTTCAGGTAAGACATCCTGTCTCTTAAAAAAAAAAAAAAAAGGCCTGAAAATTAGCAGACTGGTCATGGCCGCCAGATAATTACTATCGACAGCTGCTTACTTGTGACAACATTCTTGCTTGCTGGGGGACCACGGGTGTTGTTCTTTACAACCTCAAGCTTGACTTCATACTCTTGTCCAGGTCCAAGACCAGACTGCTCAAAGGTGGTCTCAGGAGCGGTGAGAGAGTTCAAAATCTCTCCATCCTCTTCTTTCTGCCATTCAAAAACACATTATCTTGGTTAACTCGGTGAATATATTTAATCTAATAACAGATCGCTGGTCAAAGGTTCTGTGGGTTAATAAAAGAGCACCGCAAAGCATCAAAGAAGCAACCTCAGGAAAACAAAGTCAAGCTCCCACGAACTATGGGGTAATGAGAGGGTGTCCAGAGAGTAAACACTTTGGTCTATTAGCTGATTCTACTTGGATGAGTGTTTTAATTCAGAGTGAGAATTATTTTGGCATTGGCATCCCTAAACTTGATGCGTGAATGAGACTGCCAAGCTGTGTTTTGAAAGAGGGATGTAGGGGAGGTTTGCATGTTCTAATGGTGGTGTTTTTTGGAGTTTGCATAAGCCCTTGAGAAAGAAAATAAAGCATTACAGAGACAATAAGAGTTCTGTAGCACATGGTCACGCATGCTGTTGCCAGGAGCTTCTTAGAGGGTTTTGTCTTGCAAAACCACAGACTTCTCGACAGTAGCATTTTGCTTAGTGGCACCACTCAGCTATTTTCCACTGGGCGCCTTTTGAGCTTCTCATTTTAAACTATTACTTGCAAACAGAACGGTCCTTTTGTATTACATCTTTTAGGAGAAAATATGAGGGCAAAGATACACTTTTGGATCACAGCCACCCAAGAGAATTACGGATGATGCCAGGACACTTACTGTGTTTCTGAAGATGAGGTTCCAGCCATCAAACGGGATGTTCAAGGGGTCCCACTCAACCTCCACTGAGGTCTCTCTAACCGATTTGAATTTCAGACCTTCAGGTTCAGGAAGATCTAATTGTAGGATATAAATCAGTTTCGCAGAATAGACTAAGGACAAAATAACTAATAATTTTCCTAAGCATGATGATGGGTGACTTACGTGTGGCTATTCTGGCACTGACAGGGACACTCATCTTGCTGTTCAGAACAGCAAAGACACTGATTAGGTACTCTATGCCAGGCTCAAGGTCCCTAATAGTGGCTGTCTTCTTTTCACCAGAGACTCTCATTTCCATCTCCAAACCGCCAGGAGCCGTAGGCACATAAGTGATAAGATACTCCGTCACAAGCATCTCATTGACCCAGGCAACGTCCACTGTTTCTGGATCGACCTCAGTCACAGTCAGGTCTCTGGGTGGGGAGACTGTGAATCAAAACATGTCAAATTATTAACTTAATCTTAGAAGAACCTCCGAATAAAAAAAGGAACAGAGAAATTTTAAGATAAATACTTCATTCTATGCCAGCTGAATCTGCAGAGACAACTACATAAATCATTCATAGATTGATTTCCTAAAACAATGTAACTCTACGGTGCTATCAACACATTTCCTGACTGTGACTGTAAATGCAGACCTTGAGCCAAAAACTCATCACCAAACACCAATGACTTGTACATATGGGTACAGTCATTTTAGACACTTCCAAAACTGTTGCAACAGAGATGGAAATACAATTTTTAAATACATGAATTATGTTCCCATTGTTGTTGCCACAGATTTGGAAGTGCATTTTTCTGTTCTAAAGAAGGGGGTGTCCCAATACTTTTGTCTATATAGGTGTATGTACAAGTCGTTGGTGTTGGTGATGAGTTTTGGCTCAAGGTCAAGATTTACAGTCACACCAGAGGTAGCAACTGATTAGGACTTGGTTTTATGCAGACCAGTCAAGTTCTTCCACACTGACTGAATCAATCATTTTCTTTTTGAACCTTGCCTTATACACAGAGGCATTGTCATGTTAGAATATAAAGGGTCCTGTCCAAACTGTTGCTATAATATTAGAAGTACATAATTTCCTAGAATATCATTATATGCTTTAACATTAAGATTTGTACTCATAGAAATTACTAAAGTAGTCAAACCTGTTCATTAGAAGGGGGCGACCCAGTACTTTTGGCAATATAGTGTATGTATGTGTATATATATATATATATATATATATATATATATATACACACACACACAGTACTGTGCAAAAGTCTTAGGCTACTAGTATTTTCACCAACAAAAAATGGTTTTAAGTCAGTTATTTCTATCTTTTTCTGTAGTGTGTCAGCAGGAAATATCAGTTTACATTTCCAAACATTATTTTTATTATTAATTGTAATAATCCAGTAAGACTTTTGTTTGCGACAGCATTCAGCGCTCCCCAATAGAAGATTCGATTCGATCATCATCCAGTTCGTTGAATGACATGAAGAAACAGAACAAACTGAGACAGACTAAATCCAGAAGAACTGTGGTAATGTCTTCAAGATGCTTCATTGGCTCAACTACCTGCAAAGCTACCTGAAAAACAGTGCACATGGGGGAAAAGCTGTTTTAAATGCATAGTGTGCTCCCACCAAATGTTGATTTAATTTAGTTAATAAAAGTTAATTGATGAATAAAATCTATTTATGGCATTATTTCTGAAAGCATCCTCACTTTTCAGCATTTTTACCCAAGTGCCTAAACCTTTTCACAGTACTGTAGCTTTGCAGGTAGATTTCTTGAAGCATCGTGGAGACATTGCTACAGTTCTTCTGGATTTAGTCTGTCTCAGTTTGTTCTGTTTCTTCAGTCATTCCAAACGATGATGGTGAGATCAGATCTCTGTGTGAAGCACTGGCTGTAGTCAGACTCCTTGTGCAAACAAAAATCTCACTGGATTATTACAATTAATGGCAAAAATAATGTTTGGAAATGTAAAATGATATTTCCTGCTGACACACTAGAGCAAAAGATAGAAATAACTGATTTCAAACAATGTTTTGCTGGTGAAAATACTTGTGGCCTAAGACTTTTGCACAGTACTGTATGTATATATATATATATATATATATATATATATATATATATATATAAACATACACACACACACACACATATACATATATATATATATATCAAATTGCCTGAGAATTTGAGAACTGCTTATACATACATACATAATATATATATATATATATATATATATATGTACATATATGTATGTATGTATGTATGTATATGCAGTTCTCAAAGACAATTTGAAGTCCTCACAAAATTTTATTTAGCTTATTATTATTTAATTAGCTCATATTGGGATTCTCTAAAAAATCAGGACAGACCTGCTTTTCCTTTGAGAAAGTATAATACACAAAAGAGTGTACGTATAACGTATACATATGCAGTGTTACATATTCCAGTGTAAAATATAGTGACTTACTTTCAGAGCAGTCGTCGCCAGTGAAGCCTAAATCACATATGCACATTCCATTCAGACACTGGCCTTGATCATTGCAGTTTGCTGGGCAGGTCAGAACAGAGCAGTCCTCACCGGTATAGCCCTCAGAGCAGACACACTTTCCATCTTCACAGTAGCCACGGTCTTGGCAGTTGTTGGGACATGTCTTTGTACCACAGTCCTCCCCAGTGAACCCACTGTTACACACACATTGGCCATTTACACAAAGTCCTCGGTTATGGCAGTCATTGGGGCAAGTCAACTCACTGCAGTCATGGCCTGTAAAACCAGCATGACAAACACACTTGCCGTCCACACACTGTCCACGATCATGACAGTCATTGGGACAGGTTTTGATGCTGCAGTCTTCTCCAGCAAAACCATCATGGCAAACACACTTGCCATCTACACACTGTCCATGTCCATGGCAATGATTGGGACAGGTTTTGATGCTGCAGTCTTCTCCAGCAAAGCCATCATGGCAAATGCACTTGCCGTCTACACATTTTCCATGTCCATGGCAATGATTTGGACAGGTTTTGATGCCGCAATCTTCTCCAGAAAAACCATCATGGCAAATGCACTTGCCATCTACACATTGCCCATGTCCATGGCAGTGACTGGGACAGGTTTTGATGCCGCAATCTTCTCCAGAAAAACCATCATGGCAAATGCACTTGCCATCTACACATTGCCCATGTCCATGGCAGTGACTGGGACAGGTTTTGATGCCGCAATCTTCTCCAGAAAAACCATCATGGCAAATGCACTTGCCATCTACACATTGCCCACGTCCATGGCAGTGACTGGGACAGGTTTTGATGCCGCAGTCTTCTCCAGAAAAACCATCATGGCAAATGCACTTGCCATCTACACATTGCCCATGTCCATGGCAGTGACTGGGACAGGTTTTGATGCTGCAATCTTCTCCAGCAAAGCCATGGTGGCAAATGCACTTACCATCTACACATTGCCCATGTCCATGGCAGTGATGAGGACAGGTCTTGATTCCACAGTGTTCTCCAGCAAAGCCATCATGGCAAATGCATTTACCGTCTACACACTCTCCATGTCCATGGCAGTCATGCGGACATGTCTTGATGCTGCAGTCTTCTCCAGCAAAGCCTACTTTGCAAATGCACTTCCCGTTGACGCATCGGCCATGATCGTGACAGTTATTGGGGCAGGAAAGCTCAGAGCAGTCATCACCTTCATATCCAACATCGCAAATGCACTCACCGTTGACGCACTGTCCCCTGTCATTGCAGTTGTCAGGGCAGGACAGAATGCTGCAGTCCTCACCCTCAAACCCAGGATCACATATGCACTTCCCATTGAAGCAGTGCCCTCTCTGATTGCAGTCATTAAGGCAGGTTAGCTTTGAGCAGTCATCTCCACTGTAACCAATGTTGCAGACGCACTGTCCATTGATGCACCTGCCACGGTGGTTGCAGTTTTTGGGGCAGGTAAGCTCCCCACAGTCCTCTCCAGTAAAGCCCTCTTCACAATAGCAGGTTCCATTGTCACAGCGGCCACGGTCGTAGCAGTCGTTGGGACAGATGAGCTCGGAGCAGTCAAAGCCCGTCCAAGGCTCATCACATACACATTCGTCATCCACACAGCGCCCCCTGCCAAGGCAGTTGTTTAGGCAGTTGGTCAAACTACAGTCCTCACCGATGAAGCCCTCCACGCAGATGCAAGCCCCGTCGATGCATTCTCCATTCTCACTGCAATCCACAGGGCACAGCTCGATGCTGCAGTCCTCACCGCCGAAGCCCTCGAAGCAGACGCACTTGCCATCTTCACAGCGGCCTTGATCCTGGCAAAAGTTGGGGCATTCTGGCTCGGAGCAGTTGACTCCCTTCCAACCGGGCTCACACACACAGCTGCAGGTCTCAGTGCTATAGTTGCCACGGCCACTGCAGTAGGGTTTGGTTGTGACTTCACCTGCTAAAGAGGTTTTTAGTCATCTTTGGCTTGTGCTCAGAAACATCTCATGCTGGTTTAGACAGGAATGCATTAACATTTCTTTTAGTACTTTCAAAGAATAGAAAAAACTAAGAAAAAAAAAATAAAGATATGGGTAAATAAATGCAATCCAATAACTCCCATCTGACATGAAAATCACTAGCAATACTACACAAACAAAAAATGTGGTAACAATTCATTTAGATTTGTACAATACTACAGACAAAATGCATAATGTATGTTTTAACTACGTTGTCATATAAACAGTCTGTCAAAACCACATTGATTTAAGTGTCACAGTTGGCTGAAAGCTATACGTGTTTGAGTCACTAAAAAGAACCATTAAAAGAACCAGTCATTAGAGTCAATTGGAGAATACAATGCATGTTCATGATTCACTACAAAAAAAAAGCAAAAGTTAAAGGGTAACACTTTAGTATAGGGACCAGTTTTCACTATTAATTAGTTACTTGTTAGCATGCCTATTATTCACATATTGGCTGTTTATTAGTGCCTATAACACATATTAGTGCTTATAACACACATATTCTGCATGACCATATCCTACATCCCTAATCCTACCCGATACCAAAACTTAACAACTACCTTACTAACTATTAATAAGCAGTAAATTAGGAGTTTATTGAGGCAAAAGTCATAGTTTATGGTTTGTTAATAGCGAGAATTGGACTGTAAAATAAAGTGTGACCGACTTGCTTTCTTCTGTAGAACATAGAATATATTTTGAAAAAAATGTCTCAGTGTTCATTTTATTTTATTTTTTGTGCAATATACAATAGGAGTCAAAGGTGCAAATGTGTAGTTAACTACTGTATATACTTTAAAATATGTTCTTTTGTGTTTTACAGAAGAAAGAAATGTATGCAAGTTTGGAACAACATGAGGATGAGTAAAGAATTTCAATTTTGGGGCGAGAGTTTCCATTTAAGATCTTTTAACTTAGTCAGCATTGTTTCTTTTGAATCCAATTGTAATGAGGCTCAGCCTCCTAATGCACTACCAAAGTGTAACATTTGGCCTTACCTGTAACCTGAGCACTACAGCAGCCTGTTCCACTGGTGCACTGCTCTCTTAGACTGGATACTTCTGCCTCAAGCATTTCCAGCCTGTTCAGAAGATCTTTCAGGTCAGGCATGTGGTTATCACAACCGCAAGCTTGCTTGGGAATGTTAATCCTATGTGTAAAAACAATCTGATTCTCTCCGTCCGTGGTGTGCTCTATGTGTTGGTCAGATTGAAGATTGGCCGCTTTTGGCTTCACTGGTGTTGTTCCAGGTGAATCCAAGTCCACAGAGCACAGGGATCCAGAGGGAACGTTGATGTTGTATACATGGTTAAAAACCACAGGCTGATCAGGACTTGGGAGGGTCAAGTTCTCAGTGGTTGGTGACAGTGATTCTCTTCTGTGTCTAATTACTCTTTTCACCAGGCCAGCGCTAGAGAGCTGAACTAACATGGCTACTGCCACACAGGCCAGTAGCAGGCCTCGCATCCCCATGATGATTTGTTCCTCAACTCTTCTTACTGGCGTGATTGTTCAAACTGTTTTAAGATACTGGAGATGTGGGTTTAATCCTGCAAATTGGAATTAGAACAGTCACTCAGATTGCTTTTACACATTTCATTCTAATGCATGTCCAGTGTGAATCCAGTGTCAAATTGCACTTGCAAAATGGAAAATGAAACGTACACATTACATCACTAATGAAAAATTCAGTAATATAATGAATTTTAAAAACATTGACAGATAATTCTAATGCTTCAGCAATATTTAAAAGCAACGGACAAAACAAATATGAATTTAAATAAGTCATTAATAAATCATCTACTTAAATACAATTTTAAACCAATATTGAAAATATAATAATATTAAAATATGAAAAGTAATTTATATGAATTAAAAATTCAAACTAAGGTATGTAGTGTATTTGTATCATAGACTTCGCACAGCACATCATGCTAACAGACATAAGAAAAAGGAAAATGAAGTGTTTTAATCCTCGACTCATGTTTCCTTTCCAACCAGAATGAATTATATTCAACTAAAGTAAACCACATCACACTAGGGAGTGTTCATACTCAGAATAAAATTTCCAGCCAAAAAAAAAAAAAAAAAAAACACACACACAATTAAGCATACATGCCAGTCAGCAACACTGCAGGATAGACAGACACTAAGTACAACTTAGGTTATGGTTGCCTTGGCTTCCACAAAGATCAGCTCTGGCCAATGAAAGCAAGGCAAACTTCAGCTCAGGAGCGAGGGCTCCAGTAGCGTTTCCTATGACAGGCTGCCATGACACACAGCAGGCAACACCTGAATCTGAGAAGCGTACTCTCCTCTCTGATGGCTCTGCCCACAGCCATGCTGACAGATTAATGTCTCATTCAGAGGAGACCATCTGCAGGCGCACAAACACAACAGTGGGTGTTCAGTTCACGCTTCTCATAAAAGTTAGCATTCTTTGACCATTCTCCAGACAGCAGCAGAGTTATGCATTAAAACACAACACTTTCCTCATTAAAAGAAGTTAGAAGTATAGTTTTTGCAAGCCTTAGGAGGCTTGTCACCTTACTAAGTGCATTGGTCTGTTACAAATTTAATTAAAATAAAATGCCTGCAATAGCTTTTCAACCGTTACTGTGCTACATTATGGGGTGTGACAGGGAGATTGAGGATGTCTGTGTTTAAACAGTCCTGATGCGCATGTCATATGGTCACATACTTGGCAACTACAGGATTGCAGATTTAGTTTTCCGTATAGCTGTTTTCCTGAATGTTATGAAAACCAAATGGGACCCATTTAAGATGGAAATAACCACCTTCCCAAAGTGCTGACACACTGACTTCTCAATAACATAAAACACCCAATATTTATGTCAAATTAAGAACATTTATGTGTGCATTTTTCACTTTGCACCTGCTCTAGCCATTCAAACACATTTAACCCCTTAAAATCTGTAATTTTCATTTGATTTTTTTAAAAAGATTCTTTATATTTTACAGTACTGAATTTGACATAAAAGATCGCTCAAAATGTACAATTCTTTAATCATTTCGAAAATATTTTTAAGAATGCATTTGTACATTAAATGAAAGTCAATGTGGTCAAAGACAGCACTGACTGGATCCCATTCACTGTAGAGACAAAAAAAAAAAAAACTAAAAATTTTTGCAAAATATCTTCTTTGTGTTCAACAGAAGAATGAATGTATTACAGGTTTGGAACGAAGTGAGGGCATCTAAATGATAGCAGAATTTTCATTTTTTTGGTGAACTGTCCCTTTAAGGCAAACCCTCCACAGTCCTTCAGTAGCAAAAGAGCAATACAAAGTGGTTACACAGATCATAATTTTGTCATGGCTGCAGGGGGCTGACCCAAAGCCACAGCTTGCAAGGTCAACAGTAGGTAATATCTTGCCAGGATCTGTTTAGTGAGTGGAGAGCTCACTTTGACATATGATTAGCGGGACGGACAGATGAGCTCCAGCGAGAGGGATCCCACGGCTGCTGCTGCCTATCCGTGATTAGACAGACAGGGATGAGCGCTTCTCTGATGGAGCGCTTGAGGGGGGGCTCGATGATGGGAGACTCCCGATCTGGACCCTCGGGGGCAAAGGGGACCTACTCTGCTTCTTGTTCTTCACATCTAAGCCCTGGGATTAAATCAGCAAAATAGGCAGAAAATTGCTTTGAGTCGCTTTGCGGTTTTAGTTATGGATGGATAGCTGGCTTTTTCACTTTGAAACCTGGCTTGTTGCCACAAGAATCGAAGAAAGAAAATGACTTTGAAGGACCGAGCTGGTCTTTGTGCGAGCATTTGCCCTTAACCCCTGGCGAAGGTGGACTGTAAATGAATGAAAAATTAAATATGAAATATAATGAGGACAGCCTGGCTTCATGGCAGAAATGATGGATATGCTTGGCTATGAAAGAATTAGCAGTTATTAACATTAGATTAGAAAAGATTTCATTTTTTTTTTTTGCATTTTGAACAGCGAGAAATAGACAAAGCTAGTCTCTTTTATTAAAGCTCCATCAATACAGTGCTGAGCTCAGTGCAGTATGCTAATGCTGCTGCTTACTGGCACTTTCAGATAAAGCAGACACAATGTGACTGCTGCTTTCTCATGCCAGGTCTAGTTTTTATACATTGTTACTTTCTCAGACTCTGGCTGGGCCAGTTGGCTTCCGTGTGTCTAATGTGAGAGGAATTTCAATGGGGGGTGAACCTGCTGGCACACATATTTAGTGCCAGTGATCTAAATTGGTCCTGCGTTGTGCTAAGTGCTGAATGCTGACTAGAGTGTTTGAAAGGCAGAATACCTCACACAGAGACCAGATGAATACTTTTGTAAGTCATAAATTATATAGCGACAGTTAAAACGATTCTTCCACCACATCAATGTGCCACAAACAAATTAGCTTATTTGCTATTTGTTAAATTAGAAGTTTGTAGCTCCTCGCATAATTGAGCAATTAGCAAGTTAGCGGTTTGGGACCGTGGCATAATTAGCTGCGATCAGCTAAAACATAACAGGAATATGCCAAAAACCAGATTACAAAGTACAAAACATATTATTATTGTAAAGTGGATGGGAATTAGTAACACATTTTATTTAGATGACAACTGTTGATGTGGCAGAATCTGTTAACGTTTGACTATCAAAGAACTAGCAGTTATTATCATTAGATTGAAAAAGATTTCTTCACTTTTTTGCATTTTGATTGGAAAATAAAATAAAATAAAATAAAAGGCTTTTCTTCCTGTCTTTAGAGGACTGATGAGGTGGTGAATGGTTAATGGTAAATTATCTGTTAAATAGCTGGTTATTGAACTGTAAAAGATGCTGTGGTTGCTTTATCAGTTCATACAGTTCATAACAGTTTCATATTCAATGATTAGAGATGGCATTTATCCACAGTCTGTTGAACAGGGGGGAAGCACAACTCTTCCTCAGTTTATTCCTATGAAATCATCTCAGTTTTGTAGGTCACTCATGACAAAAAGCACTCGCCTTCACTGGGACGCAGCCTTAATATGGGTCACACGCAGTAGTGAATGAATTGGTATTGTCTAGACTCTATTCACCTTAATAGATGTCATAAAATGCCCTGACAGTTTGTTTAATACTGGGAAGGAGTCAATGATGAAAATATATTTCTCCCAGAGGTATGCCATACACTGTATCAT
>JAFVLL020019218.1:0-10437 GCA_021397915.2 Tor tambroides
GCGATGAGCTGCATATCCCTCTCATCACCCTGTCCCATCTGCAGCCACTCCAGCAATGTGTCCGGGTCCACGTCCGCCATGACGCCCCACTACCCTATCCACCCAACACCCAGTCACCCCGCCAGCAGCAGGAGAGAAATGAACAGGGGCAGTCACTGGTCCTCTTGTTGTCTCATCAAGTCTTCACCTTCATGAGAAAAAGGAACAAAATTTGAGCATGGAAAGGATATCTGGGATACAACAGGAGACAAAAACACCACACACTTTGCAACGTTGCCCTGGGGCTTAACTTCCTACTTTTCCCATTTGAATGGTGTGTATCTTTTGGCGCTGATCTGAAAACACAGCCTTTAAATAACAGAATGAAAACTCTTGGTAATAATGAAACGGGTGGAGCAGATGACTCCTTGAAAATGTATGAACTTGAAAGGTATACTAATAGAAGTAAAACAGACTATAAACATGATGAACTGATGCCTTTAATCAAAGCACTGAAAGAAATCGCTATGATTAGCTGATTAGTAAGCTTGGCCAACAACAGTTCGCATGATGAATAGTTCATCAGTGACTCACACTGTATGGCCCAAACAGGCCAGCTTTCAGAGACACACAGTAGGCAATACAAGCTGAGAAATCACTATGCTTTTATTGTTCTGAGAAACAAACCATTAAAGAAAAAGCAGCACTACTTTCCTGAGACAGACAAGCTGAGCCAAGCATGAGGATAAATTCATTAGAATGGGAGATTTATGTGAAATAGCAAAAGTCTGTTCTTCATTACCGCCCGGGTGGCTACAGACAGGCATGCCTCAGATAGATCCACCACCTTCTTAGAGACTAACAGAGAGATCCACTTATCAACAGATTAAGTGACTAACTTGATTCAGGAAGAATGTTCTGCTGAACTTGACATTCAAAGCAACTGCTGGGATTTATTGGATGGAGAGGAGAAAACAACAAAAAAAAACAAAAAAAAAACACATCACACACACAGGAACACCATGTTACTTCACTACTCTAAAACAAGTTTAAATATGTATGTCACCTGATTGTGATTAATCAGACGACCTAAATCAGATTAGACAATTATATTCCATAGCAGACACAATCAGCATAACTTTTTAACTCATGAGATGACATATCCCAAGTTGCTCTTTCTGGTTTTGTAACCTGTTTTTAACAGTCACACTGGACCATTGTGAACCACATAATGGATTCAATATACTAGACTTCTGAAAACATGTTCTGATGCCATAGCCCTGGGTTACAATCTCTCCTCGGAAAGAAAACGCAGAAAGTTTACTATAATTACACTACCTTCAAATGAACAGGATGTGTTTATTTCAAGACCATTAGCCCACCAATCCAGAAATGACACACAATCCATATTGTTATTGTTAAGATCTTAATGTTGTTTATTAACTTTACCCTATAAAGCATACTGTATCATATTCGATACATGAATTGCTAAGGCCTCTAAAATATGATCAAACCTTTGCTGAAAAACATGTACACAATCTACTACATGCCTTCTGCCCTCTGATTGATAGTTCAAAGCCTTTTCGTGTAATTCTTCATGTAAAACCTTCAGTTCATTGTACACAGGTCTTTTTGCTGTGAAATATTTTATTTTTATAAAGCAAACGTACAAGTATTTTTTAAAATGTTGTTATTAATAAAAAAACATTTACTGGACTGGAGCAGCTTACGTTTACTTAACCCATACAGATTGTTTTAAGAAAAAAATCATGTTAAACATGTATCAAAATACAATACATCTAACTTTTGAGGAACTTTTATTTGTACATCTCTCAATCATCATTGTATTCCATTGCATTTTAAAGTTATGCTGCCCACAGTTAAAACTACAAAACTTCAATAATAAAACCAATCATTTAAACATTATCATACTAAAATGTATTATTGGTAGACACAGAGTAACAACTAATATTAAGCAGCATTAATAGTCCTTAATTATACTGTAAAATCTCACTGATTTACATTACAAGCTATCAGAATTTCATCTTACCTTTTGGCCGTATAAAAAGCAACAACTGCACAAAAGTTCCATATATTCTGGCCTCTGAACAAAATTAACATTCTTCCCCCCTCCTTGAGTGTACGCACTATTATCCTCATTATACCATACCATATGGGCCAAAGCTTGATGCATTAAACATGATACATGAAAACAGAATATATGCAAAGCATTCCTTTATATTCTGTCTACAGACTTAATAAAGTGTTCCATTTCATAAACAATGAGATTTGTCTGACCATTATTACAGTATATGTCAGGTATTTTACAGTGTTAACTAAAACATTAAACTCATTCCCACCTAAGCTGAATACTAAATTCTAATTCTAATATTCTAAACTAGAATATAATACTAAACAAGATCCAGTCCAAGTTAATTTAAGCAGTAATGTATTTTTAGATTCTGTCTGCTGTTGTTCTTACAGCATAGAGATCAATAAAATGTCAAATAATCAAAGTACCAGCAAAGCAGACATTCAGCTGATCCGTGGCTCTTGCATTCGTGATATCTGACGGACAAACATGACTCTAATGATGTTCTTTGACTTTCTGCCAGTGCAGCTGACTAAGGAATCAAAAAACAACTTGATTGCAACCGATGTCATCATGACACGACCAGCCTATACAGCAGCATAATAAAACCTCACCTTCACAGCGAACACAGACGGCACCGTTGAGCGTTAATAAGATACACGCATAGTGTTTGATCTACAATATCATGTCGGGTGTTTAACTTCATGTATGGCCATCTAACATGATACTGAGAGCCGAGCAGGTGAACAAACAGTCCAATTAACCCTGAAAATCTCTAACCATGAACAATATGACGTTATCAAACTCCATAACTGCGATTAAACGTTAGAGAAGGAAAGTTAGGCGAAAAAATAGTCATACATTAACGTTCAATCTTGTCCAGATGGCCTCTTTCTTGAGTTCAGACAGCTTGTGTTCGCTTACACGCCATGACAGAGTCCAAAACCATTTAATTTCACGTTAAAGTCATATTTGACCATATGTTTCCGAAGCAAATGAGTATAAACATAAATTATCTGTTGTGAAAGCGAGGTTCAGTTAGCTGGGATTAGCTAAAATGCGTCCTGGTAGCGTCACTTCGACAGACCTAATTAATCCCAAACTTCATTTACTTAATTGGAATTGGGCATGAATATGTTTTCCATCCACATATATAACCGGTCTGAAAGCAATTTTAAGGTAAAAACACCCAAGTAACACTAACGCGGCCTTGTGTTTACCAGTAAATCCGCGAGCTAAAGTTGAATGGAAGCCCGAGGCCTGAACGCGTCTGTCAGGCAGAGAAACAAACCATCCGCCGAGCGACACAAACACTCACCGTTTATCGCCGAACGACGAGAAGACAAGAAAAACACACAGGGTGGACAAAATTCGTCTCGGGATGAAGTTGTGTCAGACGGCAAGATGTGAATATAGCTTCATTCCCCGCTTCTATTTGGACAACTTCAAGTTACGCCCCCTGCTACAAGTTACGCCCCCTTCAAGTTACGCCCCTCTCTTGCAGTCCGCAGACAGATGCTATTGGAAATATTGAGTGAAATTGAGAGCCGTCGAAAGGACTAGTCGAGGCTCCGCATATCACGAGGCTCCGCAGCACCGTTTAGGAACACGCAGCGATGCGGCTAAGCGACAGGGGGCGCTAAAACACCTCGCCATTTACAGTCAACGAGGTCGCCAAAAAGATTACAAACCATTCACCTAGATTGCACAATTGTAGAAAGAGAACGGTGACACATGCTCTCTGAAATCAAGCAATGTTTTAGTAGGTTAACGTTCATATTGAAACTTTTGAAATGCATTATGCATTTTATCTACTGATCCTAGTAGATTGGATACGTCCAAATTTGGGCATATTATGCACAGTGAGGGGAAAAAACTGCAAATATCCTTTCCAGATTCCACTGTAAATTAAAACCAGTGCGACTCTTGAAGCAAAACTAGATTTTATTCTTCCAGTATAATCAGAAAATAAATGTTAATCTTGCCTTATTATTGAATTTGTACAATTTACATATACAAAATAATTGGTATGGTTACAAATGCATAATTGTACTTGATCATTGCTGCTTCTAGCAGAAAAACAATGGTCCAATATTAGCTGAAACTCTTCCATTTGCATTGTAAACTTGTTAGTAGTGCGTTTATAGTAGTAAATATTAATTTGCTGCTTGTTTAATATTTTTGCTCATGTAGGATTCATCTATTACTTATATTGCCTGTCAGTGCAAGTGCAAGATAGTTATGTGTTGAAATAAAGTGACACCAACACATATTTGCATGCATAATTAGAATACAGAAAAAAACTAAAAAGTGTAAAATACGTTTGTAACTAAAGCCAAGTACCATTTTAACATATGGAAGCCAATTGCTGCCACATAAGAAAAAAAAAAATCATAAGTCATAATTATGTTTAAAAAGTCTAAACTATTGCGTCGATATTGACAGTCAAAACTGACATAGTATCTATGATGAGTCAAAATTGACATGAACCGTTAAATTATGTGCTAGTCAAAATTATGAGAAGTCTATTATTACAAAAAATTACTTTATTTCTCAGTTTCAATTTAGTATGTCACAATTCTGACTTCATGTCTCAATGATAATTTACCAAACCATGATTTTTTTCTTATGTGGCAGAAATGCGCTTCCATATGAATGCGTACTGCAGATGTATTCAAAGCATCAGTGCAGTGATGTGATGCAAGTATCTGTTTGTCATGTTATATCATAAATACACATTCACAACACGTACAACTATCTCTACGCAACTTAAAATATTTAACACATTTTAAATTTATAATATTAAAACGCACTAAATCTGTATATGTAAAGTCAGCAGATACCTGATTACCAGCAGTGCAGCTGTCAGGTTTAGTTGTGAGCTGCAGCATGTCAGTGAGAAATTAATGATTTGCAATCCTTGTACAGACACAACAAAACACTTCTCAAAAAAAAAAAAAAATTCATGCTATGCATAACCGAGTTAATGAAAATTATTCAAGCCTGTTAGCAAGCTAACCATTAAAACTAACAAAAAGTTTATATAAATGGTAACCATATAAAATCCACTCCCATGGATCAGCCCTTGTTCATGTGAAACACACTTCCTCTTACTTTCTGAGTAAATATGTATTAAGTTCCTCATAGAGGTTAATGCAGTTTTAAAACTAACTACAATTATTAAACGACACAAATTTTAAATTGATTTATCTTTAAAAACAAAACCTCAACATTCACTCAGTCATTAAAATCGTAATACTCGTATCATATCCAGTCAGGAGGATTCACAGGAAATTGATCTTGAGTTGAATGCTGGGTGTGTTTTTGCTAATGACTCGAGGTGCTTGTGCCTTAGTGTTCACGCTCTCCTGGTTTCCCTTGACGGCTGCCTCCAGCCTGGCTTTCATGTGCGGGGCGGAGGCCATCAGCGCTTTGAAGACAGCCGAGTGCTGGGGGCCGATGCGCATGAGGTCTCTTAAGGCGGACTCGTGCAGTGAGCGAGAGGCTGCTGGAGCCGATGCCAAAGCATTCTCATCCAGCAGGAGAGAGATGAGGATGGGCAACAGCACAGCTACCAGCTGTGGACCTGCATGGTTAAAACACATACTTAGTGCTAAACAACAATGTAATATTTTGCCAACAGTAATTGTGAATAAGATATTTATAACCCAATGAAATCTTCTTGTTTTTTAATGAAATCATAAATTACAGCTGTTTGGGACTAAAACTTGAAAACATTTCCAGTCACTTACGGTGAGTTTCGTCTGCAGCAAACACTAGTGCTTCCAGGGCTCGGATTGCATCTTGCACGGCCTGTAGCTCTGCTGGACCTTGAGGACGACACTTTTCCACTTCCTCCAGTTGTGATACCAGACGGCCACCCAGAGCTAGAATAAACGGCGTGGCTACCGGCGCTGGGCCTTGGAATAAGGATACTAGCAACTGATAACTTCTGCTCAGCACCTAAATGGGAAATTTTAAGACATAGTCGAGAAGAGGTTCTTTTTGGGAATCATATGTAAAATTGTAGCAAAGCTTCTTATTAAAGCAGCCTGATGTTTACTACCATTAAAAAAGTTTGGGGTTGGTAAGATTTTAAAAATGTTTTTTAAAGAAGTCTCTTCTGCTCACCAAGGCTGCATCTATTTGATCAAAAATACAGTAAAACAGTAATACTACAAAAGAACTGTTTTCTATTTAAATTATTTTTAAATTAATTTATGCCTGTGATGGCAAAGTTGAATTTTCAGCAGCCATTACTCCAGTCAGTGTCACATGATTCTTCAAACATCATTCTAATATGCTGTTCTGGTGCTCAAGAAACATTCATTTCTAATGTTGAAAACAGTTGTGCTGCTTAATATTTTTATGGAAACTGTAATGCATTTTTTTCAGGATTCTTTGATGAACAGAAAGTTTAAAAGAACAGCATTTATTTGAAATCTTTTGTAACAATGTAAAAGTCACAGCAGTCATTTTTGATTAATTTAATGTGCCTGTGCTGAATAAAATCAGTTTCTTTCAATTAAAAAAAAAAAAAAACCTCTGACCCTAAGCTTTTGAACAGTACTGTAGTAATTGTGTTAAGAATTTCTAATCGACTCTCCTTACTCACCACAGGGTCCTTAGACTCCAGACTGGCTCTGAATGCCTGGATGCAGCGTGTCTGCAGGGGCTCCACAGTGGTCACCTCAGCACTGGAGTACAGCAGGAAGATGGTAAGGGATGTCAACATGGTAACCTCATCCACTCCAGGCTCCATTTTATCTGTCCAAAACAATCCATGAAAAACCAGAGAAAATTCCTCAAATGACTTCTACAACATGCTGAAAAACACACACCGACAGAGTGTGGTTGAAATGAGAGAGAACTACCTGTTTGCCAAGACTCCAAGAGCGTGTGCAGTGCACATCTCAGTAGTTCAGTCCAGGCCCCACGACTCTTCTCAGCTCTGCTCATAGGAGAGGTGAGAACAGTGCGCAAGGCCTGCAGGATGCCTGGTACCAGCTGTCCACTCTCAGCTCCAACAGAGCCCTTCACCACCTCTCTCAACACCCCGAGAAGCAGATAGAGCACTGTGGGCAGCACTGACACACTGCCTGTGGAGAGAAGAAAAAAAATACTCTCAGATCTCTGATTATTTATGGATTAAATCTAATTTAGAGAAAAAAAAAAAAAAAAAAAAAAAGATTTCATATTAAAGTATTACAAAATGTTCGATAGAGGGCAAAAAAGAAAATCTACATTTTATGTGACCTTGTAATGTAGAAAGAAAAAAAAAATCCTAAATTGAATAAACAAAATGAAAAGTGGACTAAAATAAAGTGGGCAGGCTGATGTTTTTCTCATAATCTGAAAGCTCTTATTGCCGCAGTAATTCTCCGGATCGCTTACCCTCTGGCGAACAGATGGAGGGCAGTTCTGAGAGGATGGCCAGAGCAGATGTGACGAGTCTACAGTCAGTGTTGCTGAGGAAGCAGGTCTGTTCTCCTCGCCCCGTGGGGCTGCCAGCCAGTTTGGGGCTGATCTGCGGAAGCTTTCTCACAAGCGTGCAGAGACACAGCTCCAGCGCTCCAAAAACTAGAGACTTCCCCGGCACCAGGCCACCAGTGTCCCGTCCCTCACCAAACTCTGGAACAGTTTCCTTCTCTGCTGCGCCATCATCGACTGACCAAACACAAAAATGACAGATGAATTCAGAGGGTTATTAAAGCTTTACACTATTTAAGCAAAAGTAGTTTTTGAGACTTACCCTCTGCACTGTGGCGTTTCTCTTTGACATGCTCCTGAGCAGCACAAACAATCTGGCGCACCAGTTCCAGCACAGCCAGTTGAATGCTGGGAGATTCCCGAGTGACTATGAGCCTGTGTAAAACGCTGAGCAGCTCCACACTCAAAGCCTACAGAGAGAACACCATACACTTGTCAAGAACACAGAGTGACTAACAAGAAAGACAAACACATAGTAGACATGAACTACATAATAGACCGAGTTACAATATCATAATAGACCTTAATAGTAAAGTTAGACAACATACTGAATTTAGTGAAGATGAAAACGAGGCTGTGAAGAACACACTTCAAGTAAAATGGCACGCACCACATAACGCTCTAGATCACATAATTTTCACAACTTTCAAAACTACTGAGATTTTTTTTATTTTGGAAAAACATTTAGTCACCTGGACAATCGGTTTAGTTCAAAAAGAACAGCATGTATTTGAAATAGAAGTCTTTAACATTGTATATGTCTTTACTGTCACTTCTGATCTGTTTTAATTGTAGAATACCTGATCGTTGCCCACTTTCGAACGGGGCCAAGGCACCTCCAATAAGGCCTGCAGAGCCTGAAGACAAGAACTGATGTTTTCCATTTGGTCTCCAGAGTGAGGAGAGCACAAAAACTCCACACTGATTCCTAAAGGGAAAATTTGAGTGAACTGAACAAGACTAAAAATATATGTTATACATGTTAATCCCAAATCTAAGTAAAATCCTAAAATATCTCAAGTATTTACTGTATGATCCTCATAATCAGCCCATGTAAAATGACTAGAGCAAAATTCAGTTCTCTGAAGGACTGCAATCTAGCAATGGACACCCTATAAACCTTGAACTACATCCACTTATTGAAACAGGAAATATTAACTGAGCTCTGTACCCAGGATCAGATGGAGGCGGTCAGTGTTGACGTCCTCTGGGGATTTGACACTGCTCAGTGAGGTGGACTGGCCCATGGAGGTGGGTGTGACCGGTCTGGAGAGGTTGGCAGGTCCCTCGTCCACCATGATGAATCCGGTGCTGTGGAGCCAGAGAGCAGTAGCATGGAGAATGGTAGCCCAGGCACTGTAATAATGTGGACGGGCCTGTTCCACCGTCTCTGCAGTGTAAAACGAGCCACCTGACAAATAAAGGTGCATGTTAGAACATACAGTAGCTCTAAACAAGACACATAACATTAGGGTCTTACTTCACTATTACAATTGTTTAAATGTTAGTAAAATAATCTGCATATTATTTTGAATACACTGAATTATCAATTGAAAAATGTAATCACTGTTCAAAAGCTTGGGCTTAGTGATATATATTTCATACCTTTACTCAGCAAGGATGCATTAAATTGATTCAAAGTGACATCTGTAATATTACAAAATAATTCTTTTTCAAATAAATGTTGTTCATTTGAATGTTCTATTCATCAAAGAATCCTGAATTTAAAAAGTAGCACTATTTTCTATCACTGTTTCTATTTACTATTTTCAACATTATTATTAATAAGAAGAAATGTTTCTTGAGCATAAACTCAGCATATTAGAATGATTTTAAGGATCACGTGACACTGAAGACTGGAGTAATGGCTGCTTCTGCTTTGCTATCACAGGACTAAATTATATTTTAAAAACATTAAACTGAAAACAATTCTTTACAATTCTTAGAAAATTCCACAATACTACAGTTTTTACATAATTTTTGATCAAATAAATATAGCCTTGGTGAGCATAAGAGACTACTTTCAAAAACATTTAAAAATCTCACCAATCCCAGACTTTTGAACAGTAGTGTACATACTGTAAAAATGGCACAAACAAGTAACTGTGACAGAAAAAAAAGGCTAAAACAACTTTATCTATCCCTTTCTGCAATTATAAGCAAACAATCTTTCACCTGATTTCCTCAAAAATAAGAACACTGAGTCTGACATAGGAACAATGGTATGAGTTTGGGACAGGACTATCTGCTTGGCTGAGTCATGGCACACAGAGTGAGTGTTTGGAAAACCTGTTTGCAAATAGTCATTTTTTTATATATTTATTTGGTTGCACTAGAGGCACATAAATTAGACACAGTTATGCACCGATTGACTGGCCAGTGATCGGAATCGGCCGATTTTTCGCATGACTGGCCTGGATCGGTGACCAGCCGGTCAGTCTCACGTCTCGCCGATCCCGAGCTGATCCTTGACGTCACAGCCACGTGCACACTCACAGTCGTCGTTTCGCTTGAGAATGATTCTAATTTTAATTGCATTCAGTGTAAATGCAACTGATAATGTGTCAGAGCCGGCCCAAGGCATAAGCGAACTAAGCGGCTGCTTAGGGCCCCGTGGCCACCAGAGGGCCCCCAAGAGTAGTCTACATGAAATGATTTATTTTATTTTATTTTATTTTATTTTATATTCGTGATATATGTCAATGGACAGTGGTAATTATACAAAAGTGCAATATTAAATAATTAAATATTCTATACATATTTTATTATTTCCATAGCGACGTGTCATGCAGGCACAATAATGACCATGTTGATAATATGCGCTGGACGCTGCCGTGTGGATCTGTCGGATTAACATCACGTAAATTCACCTATTT
>JAFVLL020019219.1:0-20649 GCA_021397915.2 Tor tambroides
TCTGTAATACGAATTTGCGAAAAATCCTAATTTAACATGTCATATCTTAAGTTAAGACCTAAGATAAGAAACTTTCTGTAATACGCCCCCAGGTCAGCATTTTGGTTTCTAGGTTTCCAATTCTAAATCATTGGTGGTTAAGACATTACTTTACTTTTAAGAGTGTTTAAACTGAAATTTTGAACTATACATATAACAGTGCCATTTGTTGTAATTTGTTGTCAACAATTATTCAATTATTCAATATTTAAATGATGGTCATTCACATATGCTAGCAATCAAAACTTTGAACACACTGACTCGTTCTATTTTTATGACTATTTTCTGCATGTTATTATAACATTTAAATGATGAAAACTCTGGAATAATACAAATGGAAGTCTGGTAATGATGTGACACAAATGAAAACTTCTTTGTTTAGATTCCAGATCTGCTTGTGGGCACAATTTATATTTGTCTACAGAACGTCAGATCAAGCATTTAAGCAGAAGCCTTAAGATCAAAAGATCACAATAAACAAATTCAGATTGGCAGTGCATGCCAAAAATCCTCAGTAAGAATCTGATGCCACGTTCACCAGTATTCTGATCGAAAGTGTTATTTGTGTTGAGATCTCCTCTGACCTGGCGTCGGACATGGTGACGGCGAGCGAGCCACTGTTATCAGAGTGAAATACTGCATTTGTACTGTGTCTGAAATGACACTGTGCAGTGTGACCACAGGGGTCACGCCGATCAGGCCCTGTGACGACCTCTCTGTCGAGCGAGGAGGGGGGCGGCGGGGCCTCGGCTCCTGCACGGTGGCCCCCGGGTACCAGCAGGGCCCTCTGTTTAACGGAGAGGCAGGCGTTCGTAAACCCTGCGGGAGATGGCCTGTGATTTATACACTCATTCTCTCGTATATCTCTCTCCTCTTGTTCTGAAAACCTTGGATGTGTTTGGAGTGGTCATGTGACTGGTGACTGGTTTTGAAAAGAAAATAGTATGCAGTTTGTATACTAAGAAATGAATACTTTTTTCAGTAAGTATGCATTAAATTGATCAAAAGAGACAGTAAAGACGTATAATGTTACAAAAGATCTCTATTTCAAATAAGAATCCTTAAAAATCAAATGTATTACTTTTTCCACAAAAAACAAAATATGTACATCAACTATTTTCATTTTTGATAATGATCAGAAATGTTTCTTAAGCAGCAAATCAGCATATTAGAATGATTTCTGAAGGATCATGTGACACTGAAGACTGGAGTAATGATGCTAAAAAATCAGTTTTTTATTTAAAGAATAAATTACATTTGAAAACATATTCATATAGAAAGCAGCTATTTAAATGGTAAAAATATTTCAAAATATTTAGATTTTTTACCGAATGTTTGCTAAAATAAATACAACTCAAGTTTTCCTGAGACTACACAGAAATACAAAATTTTTGTTTAATTTGTGACAATTACTAGCAAGTTCTCAGGGAAAATTGTTTCTCCACCAAACTACTGTCTCACTTGTGTTTCCTTTTCAGGAGAAACATCTCAGACCAAGCTAAATCTTAAAAGGAGATTTAACTGAGAACTTCTGAGCAGTGAAAGAGCAACCTCTGAGCATCTGTGAGCGGGTGCATGACAGAAGCTGCTCGTATTTATCAGAGATGCTCTTTTCATCTGGTTGTGAGTGTTGATGTGTGTGTCTGCTCTGATATCTCTCCAGCAAAACGCCCTCATTTCTTAATATGGACACGCTGCTCTCTCCGGCAGACGATGGTGGTCTGGTCCATCTCTTCTCTTAAGCACATGGCTTGACCAGTGTCAAGTGTCTGTGTATCTCTGTGGCTTCAGGAGACGCGCCAAACATGTTTCTCCTGCGGCCGCAGACCCACTTCAAGTGATAACGGCAGTTTGTCTTCCTAATGCAGCGGAATGAAAGGGCCGTTCTATCATAAAATCCCACTCACTAACCCAAAGCTCTGTCCTGTGTCAGTGACAGGACGATTGAATGCAGGCCACAGACATGCAGACGTTTGTTATTTTATCAGCCTTCGGTCGACATGCAGCACTGAGTCTCTCTGTCATTTCACTTCAGTGTACAACTCTGACATTCGTCTGATTTCCTGAAGGAAAATGGGATTTGTTCAGAGGTTGCTCTTTTATAGCTCTGTAGTGGACTTCTCAGTTATGTCTCATTTAGGTATCAACTTTTTTTAAAATAAAATGCCTTAATTTAAATATAAAAACAGGCCCAAATGAGTCACTGGTGTTCACCCAGTAAGAGTATAGAGCTGTACGATGAAAGCAGAGCAGCTTAGATCAATTAGTGTTTGAGTTCATATTGAGATGTTTGATTTCTGACTGCATGAGCTTTTTTAAGTTTAAATAGTTATATTTTACTTTATTTTAGCTTTATTGAAATTACCAAAATTACATTTTTTTTCTTTATTTAATAATAGCAACACTGGTCTGACACTCTAAAGGAGACACTGTTGAGATTTTTTTCTCTCTCTTTATGAGAAACATCTGAGAAGGAGCAGATTTGAGCAAAACTTTTCATATGAGCTTCTTATAGTAGCCGTCTATTGCATTGCTGTCTAGAAGGGGAAAAAAAAATATAGAGATATTAAGGATATATCATGGGTGTTGTCTATTTTTAGCCTGTTACTTTTTTAACCAAAAGAGGACAAATTTACAGTTCCATTGGTAATAACTTCCAGCAGGTGTTTCTTCTCATTTCTGTTCTCACATTAATGATTGCAAAAACCCAGCATTACTATAAATCAAACCCGTGCATTTCTCTCTTTTTAGACAGAATAGTTGGGTTGTTTTTCAGATAGAAGTCTCATTAGTGCTGCATATTCTTTGAAGATTCAAGGACAGGAGAAGATAATGAGAAAAGTGCACATTAAGACGATAGACACTCCTCTCTCCTGTGAGCTGTGATAACAAATGATAAAACTCATGTAGCATTGGACCATCGTGGCATTTCACCAAAATATATCACACACCTGCTGCTGCTAGATGCTGTGCTGTTCTTGGTCTGGTTTCTTCTTTCACAAAAAAAAAAAAATTCAGTCTGTCAAGAATTTCAGAGCTTTTCATGTACTCTTGTGAGCTGAAAGTGTCAACTCATATTTCATAGCATTTTGTGTACAATGGTGGCGAGTTGTGCACTTGCACTTTTTCTTAAGACAGTGTAACGTTTAAATCTGGATCTGGTGCACATATCCTATTTAGCCATTGATAAAATAACTTCTATAAACAAACATTCACAAATGCCTTAAATACATGACTTTTACTTCTGCTTACAACTCCTCTGCTTTTGGCCTGATGTGTGTATTGAGATGCAGCCCTTGATTACTATAATGAAAGCGAGAGTTGTGCACATGCCAACCATCATCAATGACTCAATAAAAATCAGGCATGAAAAAATCTAATAATGGCATACAGATAGATATTAATTTGAAGAAAGATTGATCTATGTTTGACTTAATGTCAAACTGCATTTTGAATATTGGTTTTATTGTTTCAATACTTGGTTAACTTAGTCTTTAGACAGTCATGTTTTGCATCATTTGAGATATTGTGCAACTGAGGTTTCATCTGTATTTTATCACTTGTCTGGATTCATAAATGTATCCTATATCTACCTTCTCAACAACATTTTAATTATATAATATATATATATATATATATATATATATATATATATATATATATATATATGTATGTATATATATATATATATATACATACATATATATGTATATATATATATATATACATACATACACACATATACATACATATACACACATATATATATATATATATATATATATATATATATATATACATACACACACACACACACACACACACACACATATATATATTGCAATTCTAAAAAAAATAAAATAAAAATCCTTTCAATTCTGAATTTACATCTCACAATGATAAAATCGCCATTTTATATTTTTTTTTTTATCCAGTGTCAGAAAAAATTCATAGAAATCAGCATACAGAAAGCGTGTTGTGATTAAAAACACGAGAGGCGGGGCAGTGGAATAAAAAAACGCGCCTTTTCAATTTTTAAATTTACCGCCACATTTTCAGAACGCGCTAACGCGCAACGGTCAAACACGACCGTATAGCGTATGTTTTCATATAAAAACTTTCAAAACAACATGAAACCTGTTCCAAATGGTGAGCATTTGGCATTATGCTTCTTTCTGAGATTGTTTTGGTTGAATTCTTACGTATGTCACTTGTTTTAGCTTATGTTAGACTGTATTGGATTCAGTTGAGGGCTGAGTTTCCTGTGCGCTTCATCTGAAATGTTAGTTATTGTCTACTTAAAGCTTTCCAAATCAGACACTTGTGAGACTACATGATGGTTAAGAAGAAAGCTAGCTAGTTTTGTAGACCGCAGGGTAGCACGCTTCTCTTCATTCACACTGCACTTCATTTTCCCAGTTTCTGATCTTTTCCTAAGCCCTGTGACCGATCAATAAATACAAACTCTGTCCCATCTCATCCACACCCACTGACATATAGAACATACATGTAGAGTTCAAAGAGCTCGTCGATATGCACGATAACTTCCCGCTGCGCACATGAAAGCGGCTCGGTCGTGTTGATTTATACGCACCGGGCAAGAACATTAGTCTACGATAATGAGAAATCAGACGCGAGCCAAGTCTCTCTTCTAGACCGGCCGGTATTGATGCATTTCCATGAAGTAATGCCGCGGTATCAGAGAGAGACGCGGCCCGTGAACCCGCTGGCTTTCATTTCTGTGCGTATTCCTCAGCAGAATGCATGCTGTAAATACTCGTATTAAATTTAAATGCAGTATTTTTGGAAGCAGAACGCCGTTGATGAGGTAATGCCACAGACCAATGCACAATCACAACTGTAGTTAATCTTTCAAATTAAACTGAGATGTTTGTTTGAAGTGTTGTTGCTGTTGTCCTCCACTAAAGTTGCATTTTGTTTAGAAAATTCCTTTGGTAGATTTGATATCCTGTGTGTGTGTGTGTGTGTGTTTAGCATCGTTTTCAAATCAGGGTCAAATCAGCGTATCAAATGAATTTCTAGAATACAGGCCTTGTTCAAATTTTGCTACTATGTAAACAATCACAGTTGAAGTTTGCTATAGTATATATCAAGTGAGTGTAACCTACTGTATGTATGTGAATAAAGCTGATGTACTATATATCCAACTTTAGACGATATTGATAATCAAGCAGTTGAGATTTGCTGTATAGTCTATATCGCTTAATGTAAGTATAGGCTACTGTATAAATGTGTATAAAGTTGAATGTACCACATATCCAACTCTATATATAGAGAGCTGTAAGATTAAGTTAACATTTTGTGACAGTATAAACAATTACATAGCCAAGATTTACTAATGTATATCTCTTTACATGAGTATGTATGCAAATAGTGTTGGATGTACTATACTGTATCCAGCTTCATATAAAGAGCTGTGCCATAATATAATTTACATTTTGCAAGAAATAAATTCTCATACAGCCAAAATTTGGTATAGTATATTGCTTTTTGTGAGTGTACTGTGTGCAGTAGAATTGGATGTACTATATACAGTATGCAAATTTAGCAGTGCGATAATTTACATTTTGCGACAATATAAAAAAAAAAATCAAGCAGTTGAGATTTGGTATGTAGTCTATATTGTTTTATGTAAGTGTACTGAATGTATGCAGGTAAATATTGATGTATCCATCTTTATATAAAGAGCTAGGCATTAATATAGAATATTTCATGATCCTAAGAGACCTGTGACTCATTTTTGAGTTGTAAACCACCAGTTGCTTTACATTCATTGTACGCTGCATTTACAGATGGGTTTGTTGCCTTGCACAAGGGTATTAAGTTGATGGACACAAAACTGTTCTCTTGAATCTATAACCTTTGTGTTCATAGAGCGGATCTCGGCCAAAGCCATTAGACCACCGCTTCCCCTCCAGAAGCCTCTTATCTCCATACGATTTGTTCCTTGTTTCAGATTCCCGTTTCTGCCCGAAGGCGTCACCTATAGTGAAGACCGAATGTCTGGAGCAGGCCACAGGAGACATATGATTCTCATTGTGAGGATGAAAGGCGTCTATACGTCTGTTTTTCCCCGTCTTTTGTACGTCTGGGGAGCGCCGGATTGGGTGGGCGGAACCGCTTGTGTCGTGATCCCCTCTCATCCATGTGGTGTTGCTTTATGCTCCGTGGGTATGGATTCATTGTAGTGAAATTGAAACTTCATGACATGTCATTGTTATAAACTTATAAATAATTTATTTCGCCCCGAAGACCAATCGCTGCTTCAGAGGTGCCCAATTGGCTGAGACAAGGTTCGTCTTTGACCCAGTTTGACCATGTTGAAACATTTTCCCTTTATATCTCTCGTGCGTGCTTACATTTAACTCTAGCCGCTTGTCAGCACGTCGCTTGGCCCGTTTTTAACTTTTTGCTTCATGAAAAATCCATAAAACCGTGTATGTCGCAATGCCTTTTTGTATTGTTTTATGATGGCTGCTTGGGAAGGGTATAAAATAATCATTGTAGAAATGAACCCTGTAGACTTTGCTATCTGCCTTGTCATCGCTGCTAGCTAGCTCACTTGCTAACATACATCTGTCAATGAGTTTATATTTTCACCTTATCCTGGAAGACTACAGCTGGCCTGCTCTTAACACCCTTTGTATATAAACCCTGCTCTTAGTCGCAGGTGCTTTTTCCACTCTGCGTAGGATAAAGAGTCTGATTCATGCTAGTTTTAGCTTAAATCGTACAGTTTGTGCACTTGCCTTTTGCAACCCTGACCTATGCACGTACTGCATCAGAAATTCGATTTGTTTATTAGAGAATATGTACTGGCCCGTTTCTTCAATTTCTCCCACTGCTGGGTTAATTGGTGTCTTTTGAAAAGTTCATCGTTGATATTGGGCCAGAAATGTTTTCCTTTTAAAATTCTTTTTGTGGTGTTTGATGCATGTTGGAGAATCTAGGAGTGAAGATATTCCTGCTACCTGGTATGCAAGGCCAGTGCCTCTTTGATGTCGGATGAAGGTCTTCGGAGCAAATCTCAAAGCTGAAACTGGGTTGGTACTACAAAGGATTGCGGTTCAACCCCAATCAGAATGGAGTGTTAACTAGATCAGATTTCATTGGGAACATTTGGTTTACTGAAAATGACTTTGGGTTAAAAAAAGACAAGCAACTGGATCCCAGAAGGCTGTAAAATGGAATGATTTGGAAGTACTGCAGACTCTGGCTTGTTCAGGCATAGATTATATTTTTATTGCTCAGAGGTTGCCGTTTTATTTCTCGTGAGATTCAATGGAGGCCTCAGGTATTTGTTTATTTTGGTGTGAAATTTGTCTCAGATGCTAAAATGCCTTAAAATACACCACCATTCAAACATTTGGGATTGGTTATGTTTTTGAAAGAAGTCTCTTCATGTTCACCAAGGTTGCATTTATTTGATCAAAAATACAGGAAAAACCGTAATATTCTGAAACATTACAATTTAAAAGAACTGTTTGTGAATATATTGTAAAATGTAATTTGTTCTTGTGATCAAAGCTGAATTTTCAGCATCATTACTCAAGTCTTCAGTGTCACGTGATCCTTCAGAAATCATTCTAATATGCCGATTTGCTGCTCAAGAAACATTTCTGATTATTATCAATGTTGAAAAGTTGTGCTGCTTCGTATTTTTGTGGAAACTGTGATACATTTTATTTTTTCAGGATTCTATGATGAATAGAAGTTCAAAAGAACAGCATTTATTTGAAATAGAAACCTTTTGCAACATTAAAAATTTCTTTACTGTCACTTTTAATCACTTTTAAAAGTATTGATTTCTTTCAAAAAAATCTTACTGACCACAAACTTTTGAATGGTGGATTTGATACAAATGAGTCACTAGTCATCATGAAAGCATTTTGAAGAGCTGTAAAAGGAATGCGGAGTTCAGCTCAGATAATACGATGAGAAATTTGAGTTCATATTGAGATCTCTGACTTATATCTTGGAAAATTTGAGCACCGTATGAGTGATATTAAATAGATATCAGATCATCTAAAGAGATGCGTTCAGAAGCTGAACATCTGTAACTCTGGAAGTGTTTGTCAAATCAAAGATGACGCAGAGTTCACACGCAGCCCAGGAATTCACAGCAATTAACCCTTCAGCGTCACATGTAAATATGAGCACTGGAGGCCGTTAGTCTTTCACACACACACTGGGATCCGGCTTCTTTGTTCTGTAGGGCCCCTGGCCTGTTGCCATGGCGATGGTGTTGGCAGCACCTCACTATAATGGCTGGCGTGTGAGCTGTCCATCACTCCATCCCCCGTAACACACACACACACACACACACACACACACACACACACACACACACACACACACACACACACACACACACACACACACACACACACACACACACACACACACACACACACACACACACACACACACACACACACACACACACACACACACACACACAGATCCACTTTCACCTGCACAAGCTTTCATTTAACTGCTTCTTTTCTTTTCTTTTTCCATTCTGTGCATTTAAGCCATTTTCTTTTGTCTCAATTTCTGCCTGGGAAAGTCAACATTATAGAACAGGACAGAACTTAACAGAATAGAATAGAATAGAATAGCCAAGCCAAGAGGGGCAGTCAGTCTTGGATAGCCCCCCCCCCCACACACACACGTTATATAGTACATCTGGAATTCTGTGCCATCTAGTGGCACTTATCAAACTATAGATGTGTGTGAGCAGCTGTAAATGTGGAACAGTCCCTCAGATCTGATAAGATTTGTGTGGAAGCCTGGAAAAAGAAAAAAAAATCTAATTATGAGATATAAACTCACAATTGCAAGAAATAAATTTGGAATTGCGAGATAAATAGTTGCATTTACATTTTTTCAATTTTTAATTCTTTTGCGTGAAAAAAAAAACAGAATTGAGAGATGTAAAGTCAGAATTCCAAAAAAAAAAAAAAAAGGTCAGAATTACAAATGTAAACTCAGAATTCTTTAAAAAATAGAATTGTGAGATGTAAATTCAGAATTCCACAATGAAATAAAAAAAATAAAAAGGGTATTACAACTTTTTTCTGCCAATTCTGATTTTTCTCTTTTTCTCAGAATTATGAGTTTTTATCTTGCAATTCTGAATTTTTCCCCTCAATTCTGAATTGTGCCCTAAAAAAGTTGCAATTACCCTTTTTTTTTGTGGAAGAGCTTACATATATTTCTGTTCTTCTGGTTTAGTATTAGAATAAAGTGCCATCTGTCATCAACAAAAAAATGAAACAAAATAACAATGTTTGAAGAAGATCAACTGGTTTTACAGTAGTAATGATTTGATTTTGGTGGAAGTTGTGGTTGCTATGACAATTTGTTCTGTTTTAGTCTGCATTAGGACCCTAAAAAGAAGGTCCTTTTATAGGATGCAAGTCTCCTTTATTTCATTGTCTGTTTGAGCATCTGATATCTGCTCCACTGCATTTGCAGCCGCATTTACATGCATTGTCATTGTCCAACCGATATCTAAATCTGAATTAAAAAAAAAAAACATTACGTTTACATAATTGGAGATAAATACATTTCCCTCCAATTAAAAGCAATGGTGCAGTATTTTTTTGTGCATCAGATGTAATGTGTTAGTGGCTCCCAGCAGTGTGTCTCTGACCCCCTGACTGCGTTCATCTCACTGTTCTGCTGTGTTTAAACAGGGCACACTGGGACAGGGGGACAGAAGGGTCTTCACAGGGACCCCAGGGGGGCATTTTCTCATTTTCACCCCGATAAACAGGATACGCCCTCATTAGAGACAGTGGCTGTTGGAGGAAAAACCTGTCTGACCTCACGTCCCATCAGCACTGTACTGGAGCTTGTTGGCTTATCAGATTTTGTGGATACATACTGGCAGCTAAATAGTATTAAAGTTCTTGATGTGTTTCTTTAGATCAGTATTTTGGTGTCTGGGCTATTTAAAGCACCAGATCATAGATGTTTTTTTAGATACAGTGCCTTGCGAAAGTATTCATACCCCTTCAGTTATTTTCACGTTTTGTTATGTTGCAGCCTTAGTTAAACTGCATTAAATTACTTTTTCCCCGCATCAGTTTACATTCCATACACTATAATGGCATAGCAAAAAACAGATTTGTGACAACTTTGCAAATTTATTAAAAATAAAACGCTGAAATAAGTACATTGCATAAGTAACTTAACTCAGTACTTAGCTGAAGCACCTCTACAGCCTCAAGTATTTTTGGATATGATGTGACAACAAGTTTTGCACATCTGCATTTGGCAATTATCTGCCATTCTTCACCTCGCCTGTTCACCTCTCAAGCTCTGTCAGCTTGGATGGGGGCTGGCAGACATTTTTAGGTTTCTTCAGAAATATTTGATTGGGTTCAAGCTCAGGCTCTGGCTGGGCCACTCAAGGACATTCACAGAGTTGTCTGTAAGCCACTCTTGCTGTCTTGCGGTCATTGTCCTGTTGGAAGGTACACCTTCTGCCCAGTCTGAGGTTCTGAATGCTCTGGACTGGGTTTTCATTAAGGCTATCTCTATATTTTGGTGCACTGAGCTTGTCTTATACTCTGACGAGTCCCTCAGTCCGTGCCGCTGAAAAACAGCCCCCAGCATGAGGCTGCTACCAGCACACTTTACTTTTGGGATGGTACTCTGCAGGTGATGAACAGAGCTGGTTTCCTTCAAACATGATGCTTGGAATTGAGGTTCATCAGACCAGACCATCTTGTTTCTCACAGTCCGAGGTTCCTTTAGGTTCTTTGTTGCAAATTCCAACTGTGTTTTCCTGTGTCTTCACTGAGGAAAGGTTTGAGTTTGGCCACACCGCCATAAAGCCCAGATCGGTGGAGTGTTGCATTGATGTTTGTCCTTCTGTAACTTTCTCCCATCTGCATATATGATCATGGGAGCTCAACTAGAGTGACCATCAGCTTCTTGGTCCCCCGTATAACCAAGCCCCTTCTCCATCAATTGCTCAGTTTGGCCAGGAGGCCAGCTCTAGGAAAAGTTCTAGTTGCAAGCGTCTTCAATTGTGGATAATGTAGGCTACATGCTTCTATGAACCTTCAATGCAGCAGAATTTTTTTCTGAACTCTTCCCCAGATTTGAGCCTTGACGCAATCCTGTTTCTAAACTCTACCGGCAGTTATTTTGACCTCAGGGCTTGGTTTTTGCTCTGTTATGCATTTTCAGCTGTTAGACCTTTTCTGAGAGGTGTGTGCCTTTCCAAATCATACTCATTCAATTGAATTTGCCACAGTTTACCTCCACTCGAAGTGTGGTAACATCTACAAGCGATATGAGTGCTCCTGAGCTGAATTTCAAGTGTCCCAGAAAAGGGTATGAATACTTATGCAAAGTTAATCTAATAAATTTGCAAAGTTGTTACAAACCTGTTTTGTGCTTTGTCATTATGGTGTATGGAGTGTAGTTTGATGTGGAAAAAAGTCATTTAAAGCAGTTTAACATTAGGCTGCAACATAACAAAACATGAAAAAAAAGAAGGGGTATGAATACTTTTGCAAGGCACCGTATCTATCACCCATTTTTGTAATGTTTCACCTCATAATCAAAAGACAGAAATAAGAACTTGTTTTGTTTATGACAATAAAGTAAAATGATTGCAGTATAGCCATGAAAATCGACATTAAAATGATGAGAATTGTAAACAAAATTATGAGTAAAACTTGCGGTACATTATGCTAATGTAAATTTGATAGATAGATAGATAGATAGATAGATAGATAGATCAGTTTTGTCCTGCAGTGTGATGCAGTTAGTTGTAGATTTGCAGTGTCAGATAAACTCTTCATCACTGAACAAAGCTTTCGCGTGTCTGTTATATCAGCAGGAGCAGCTACTGAACAACACCAGAGATGGGAGTCAAAGCACGCGGCGGAAAAGACGCGACACTTCCAATTATCGCAGAGGTGCGAGGCGGCGTGGGGCTGTTTCTCAGACCCTCTCACAGCCCGGATAACTGAGGTGTGAGCCGAGACTTTACAGGGTGCAAAACGTGCCTTAAAAACAGATGCAGGAGTGAGATGGTAAATATTAGTTTTCACACACACACACAGACACACACACACACACACACACACGGGGTAGAGGGGAGGGTTTTTACACCCCTGTAGGGGGTAATAAAGCGAGTTAAAGCATCACACTTCTGTAAACTTAATCTACACGGCTTTAATTACTATTTGGCGCCTCTCTTCTCTCTCTGGTTTTCTCTGCATCTCTCCGTCCACAGCAACTTCTCTGCTTGAGCTCTTGCTGACAGTCATGAAAACGAGATTTGCTCGGTTGGGGTTCCTGTTTGACTGATCGGCATGGAGCAAATTAACAACAAGCAACACACACACTTCCCCCATCTCTGTTTGTATTACCTTTTCTTCTTTCTTCTTAAGTACTGGAGCCAAAAGACCTTCCTGATAATCAACAGTCTGTACGGTTGCGTCTGTCTCTTAAAGGGGTAGTCATACAATAAACTCTTTATTTACTCATTATCATGCCATTTCAAACCCAAATGACATTCTTTCTTTAAGTATAGAACAAAAGAAAATTGTTTTGTATGCAATGAAAGTGCATGGAGACTACAGCTCATGCATTATATTCCATGTCATACAGTAGTTTTATATAAGCAATATGCTGATGTTTAAATCATTATTGAGTGAAAATCTTGATTTCTGGCTGTTTAAATCTGGTGTGTTCATGATGCACAGCCAACACACTTTTTTGTGTTGCATGTCTTTTTTTAATTGACGTTAAACCATATTTTATTTGAATTGAATGATTGATGAAATTTTAGTTTATTCCTCACATAATACTATATCATATGGCTTGTAAAGACATATAATCATTTTAGTATTATTGATATACTATTTTTAATTAGCTTTTATGTTTTCAATTTTCATTATAATTTTTTGGAATTTTTGTTATTTATGTTTTTGTCTTTTTATGGCTTGTAAAGACTTAGAATTATTTTGGTATTAGTATTTTTAATTAGATTTTATTATTATGTTTTCAGTATGTTTATAATTTTAGTTTTAATTTTATTATTTGTTTCATGTGCATTTGTAATGTTTATTGTTGTTATTTTTTTAAATATTACTATTTAGGTTTAATTTATTTTTATTTCAGTTTTAGTTTTATAATAATTTATTTCCATTTAATATTTTTAGTGCTTCAGCTTAAAGTTAGTTTTTTCATCTAATAATTATATTTTATTGTAGTTTATCTATTTTTAGTTAACAAAAGGTTAATATTTTGAATTAATGTTTATTTTTATTTTAGTTTTAATTAACAGTAATAACCCTTGTTTTAATGAGACTTTTAAGATGGTTTTTTTTGTTGTTGTTGTTCTTTTTGCAGCTTGATGGCCCTGGTACCCATGCAAACCAGCCTAGACATTTTATTAAACATCTCCTGTGTTTTCACAAAAGAAAGTAAGTCATGCAGGTTTGAGATGACATGAGGGTGAGTAAATGATCAGCAGACGGACAGACGCTGTCATTTCTCTCTGTCTCTCTCTTCGAGGCTCGTTAGTTCTTCAGAATGAATGTAAACGTCAAGATGCTCTCTTATTGTGCAGCACATCATCCAGCAGATATGACACATACAGACAGACGGCAGCGCAGACAGACAGGCCACAGAAGCCCTCGGCCTGCGGAGAGACACTGAGGTCTACCTGCTGCTGCTCGGGAGGGGAGACCGAGAGAAAGAGAGAGACAGACAGAACTGGAGCCAGTGTAATGAGCTGTGAAATTCAGCTGTACACACACTATAGCAGCGCTGCATTCAGTGACGCCACAAATAACTGACAAAACACAGGGATTACATTCAACAACAGCACTAAATCAGCTCAGAGAGTAAAGTAACTAGCTGCATGGGTCAATAATAATAGCACTATAGTTTGCTTTTTTCTCGCTGATCCATTCAGTTGGATTCATTGGTTTAATTGGCATGACAAAAACTGTACATTGGCATCGGTGAAGCATTTTCCGCATACTATTTGCAATAGAGGAAATGGGGTAAGCAACCAATATTAACAAATGAACTAAAGGAATAATAGTGCAAAATACAATAACAGTGAGAAAGAAAGATATTTTAATTGAAATGAGAAATTAAAAATGAAAAGTTGAATAAAGAAGTTAAAGCAAAAAAAAACAAATAAAATTATAACAATAATGCAAATAGAGATATAAATTAATTAACAAAAGAAATGTTGCAAAATCAAATAAAAATGAAATGGGAAAAGTAAAAAGTGCAAATAAGCAATATTAAAAAATAAACTGGAACAGTAGTGTAAAAAAAACAAAATGAGAAAGTAACATTTACATTTCAGTCAATATGAGAATTATATTTAAAGGGGTGGCTGATTGAAATTTCACTTTTTTAACATTAGTTAGTGTGTAATGTTGCTGTTGGAGCATAAACAATATCTGTAAAGTTGCGGCGCTGAAAGTTCAATGCAAACAGAGAGAGTCTTTTAAAATTATGGCAGTGTAATGCTTACAAAAATGACTCGTAAGGGGCTACAACGAGCTACTTCCCGGGTTTGTTACGTCAAGAACCCAGATAAATCCTGTCCCCGGGAACACACAGAAAAGGGGGTGAGGCCATGCTGCGCTGCTTTAGAGAAGAGGAAGAAAACTAGGGGTGCACGTAAAAATCTATTCACATATGAATTGCGATTCTGTCTTCTAACGATTCTAATGGATTCACAAGTTTCAAAATCAATGTTCTAAAGCAGCGGTTCTTAATTCTGTTCCTCATGACCCCCTGCTCTGCACACCCTCTGCATCTCTCTTTCTCTCTCTCTCTCTCTCTGTGTGTCTGTCATTCAGATCATCAGCTCAGCTCAAACAACAAACTGTTCTATTTATACACTTATTTTCACATAGCTATGAGAAGCGTTATACATATACGCACGTGTGGCTGCCGTACTGTATTAAAGCTTTAATCAAGATAAAACCGTATATTAAAGGTCACATATTGTACACCTTTCTGGAGTTTTATTTTAGATTTTGATGTCCTTAAAGGTGCACTGTGTAATATTTAGGATGATCTATAGACAGAAATGCAATATAATATACATAACTACGTTTTCAGAGGAGTATAAAGACCTTACATAATGAACGGTTATGTTTTTGTTACCTTAGAATGAGCAATTTATATCTACATACACCGCGGGTCCCCTTACATGGAAGTCGCCATGTAAATGGACAAACTGCTCTACAGAGAGCGTTTCGTCACTATGTTGTTCTTGCGAAAAAACACTGACACGATAAACAAGTAACAGTAATATTCACAATGACATCGGTTTATTGAATAGTTAAGTAAATATAATTCCTTAATTTACCTTTGTAAAGAAACCTCATTGCTCTCTGCGGTCTAAGACGATGGCATCTTAGCCCTGTATCGGCCACCGTAGCTTCTCTAAAGGGAGGGGTGAGCGGGGGACTGAGCCGTTAGATGCAATTCGCAACCTCAACCGCTAGATGCCACGAAAATCTACACACTGCACCTTTAAGAATATATGAAGAGTTCAGATGCAAAAGCCGCTAAACGCCACCTCCATCAAAAATGAGATAATGACATTGAGCGAATGCTTACGGCACATAGTACACGTTCAACAAATATTTTTGCTTCAAATCCTCTAAATCCCAGCGTCAGCCCATTCAGAAATATCGGTTTGTTGGCAAAAGCCTCTAAACGCCACTTCCCTTCGGCAGCAAAAGCCGCTATGTTCCGAGAACCAATCAGAAGGCGCGAATCGAATCATATGATTTCGAGCGGTTTCAATATAGCGGCGCGCTGAGGAGCCGGTTTTTCTGTGGAGATCGTTTTAGATTCAGATTCAGATTGAGATTTTTAACATAAAAGATGGAGTACGATGAAATGGATGAGCCTGTCCTACTGACATTGAATAGCAGAAGAAAACGTTATTTACCTCAAAACTCTGCCCGTTACAAGGCAAAAGAATGTAGATACAGTGGAAATGGCTCGGTCGCAAGTGTAGCGTGCATTCATAAGTTTTTTGTGCAGTGCCGTTACTTTGAAGGAATCTGATTTATTATACATCAAACAACAGCTCTATTTCAACAACGACAAAGTCAAACAAGATGCCATTCTTCTGTCTCATATGGATGTTATGCCAGATGTATGTATTTTTAATGCATTTTAAATGTTGGGTTGTTTGTGTAACGTCTGTTTTTTGTTAAAATAAATATGCTGCCATTTTGTGCCATTGTGGTTATACTGTGTGAATTATTTTTTTGTTTTTGTTTTGTTTTTTATATTTTTTGGGGATTTTTGCCTGTATTCAGACAGGGTTTCTAGTTGCATCTTTAGTGATTTTTCAACTATTTACTGTCTTGTCCCAAAGAGGTGGATTTAGAGGTTTTTGCAAAAAAAGCACAAGTGGATTTAGCTGGTTTTGACGCAAAAGAAAATCTAACTTGTTAAAAACCAATGGATTGTCTAAAGTGACATTTTTGAAAAAAAGTTATTTTATTCACTAAGTAATTACCTTATCATTACCTTTAAAATGAAACTAATGAACCTGATCATAAGAGCCTGATAAAAAATGCTCATTTAAAAGAAAAGAAGTCTGATGGATTTAGAGGGTTTTGCATCTGAGATCTTCATATATTTGCGGTATAAGTACCAAAAACCATCTCAATATATTTTTACAGCTCTTCTCTCCGGAGCTCTGCTAAGAACAGGTCGATTTTGACCTGTCTAATTAATATTCATGAGTTTCTCTTCTGATTGGCCTGGTGTTTTCTGAGTGACGCACGGCCAGGCCAACCACAGGTAGACCTTTTAGGGCCGACGTCACATTTACGTCACAACGCTAGCTGGAGGCAAAACAAAGGGAAAACTGGAGGTGGCCCATTCAAACCAGCGCAGATTCAGCTACATAAGGAGCATAATATAATATCATAATAGCATAATATCATCTTGTTGTGATGTGGGTGCCAGAATCGACGTAATACAACCTCAAATTAGAAATTTGATCGCATACCTGCTGCCACTGCCAGACAAAAAACCAACGACAGCTGTGGTTAAACGCGATAAAAGGAGCGGACTGGACAGAAACGATCATCAAAAATGCTCGCATTTGCAGCGCACACTTCTTATCAGAAAAGGTTTAATAAAGTATTGTCTTTTGTTGTTATGGGTGTGTCTAAAGATTTCTTGCATCTCACGACTGTGTCGTGTATGAAATAATGTCTGTGTGCATGTGTCTAAAACAACAAACTGATGATTTATATATAATCATTTGTAATTGTATATACATTGTTGTGATTAGTTGTGGCTGGATTAATAATGTAGCTGTAAAAATAGTTGCCTGCTGAAATTGAAATGTATTTACATCTTCATCATGACTAGCTAGACACGGTGAGTTTGACGTAACGTTACAGGTCAGCCGATCTGGTTTCATCTGTTAAAGTTAACCTTTTTGACATGTTTCCGTGTTGTTGTTGCTCAGCAATGGCATGGACGCGATGTTGTCTGGGGGTTTGGCAAAAGGAGAGTGGGACAGTGAGCGGTGCTCGGGGTGGTGACTGAAGGCGGTGACTGAGTAGTTTGGACATCACATTTTTATGGAAGTCACAACACCTCGTGAAAAAGCACATCTACTTTATGCAGGCTGTGTGCATTTTATTGTGGACTGACTGTTTTGAAACTTACATGGTAGTTACATAGCCCCTAGACCTCACTTATCATGAAAAAAGCCAGGAAATTTCAATTTTGACAATATGGGACCTTTAAAAGCTAACAGAAGCAGTAGCATTTACAAATAACAGTGTATCTAAAAGTATGAGACAACAACAAACAAAAAAACATACCATTAAGAGCCGTGCTTGCGTGATCCTCTTCACTAATATCATCTGCGTCTCAATCGGGCTCAAATTGATAAGCAATATAGACGACGCCATTGTTTACAATACAACCGGAGCACATGCCGCTGAGCTGAGGGGTGGGACCTTTAGACACGCACTAGAGGCGGTTTAGCCAATCACAACACATTGGACCAGCTAACCAATCAGAGCCCATCACATATTTCTGAGGGAGGGGCTTCATAAAAGCAGGAAATCATCAGAGTGTTTATCAAAGAAGGTACAGAGCGGTGTAGAATAAAGGTAAATTATGTGAAAAATAATGTGTTTTTTTAAACTAAGCATTAACACATGTTAGACTGCACCCCATAAACACAATCAAGCCTAGGAAAAAGTCAACCACCCCTTTAAAATTTAACAGGAAAACTAAAATAAGGAAATTAAAACAAGAAAAATCAAGTAAAATGATAGCAAATAGAGATATAGATTAATTAACAAGTGAAATGATGCAAAATCAAATAAAAATTAAATGAGAAAAGAAAAATAAAAGAATAAATAAGCAATATTAACATATAATCTAAAGGAACAATAGTATAAAATAAAAATAAAATAAAAGGAAGGATAAGAAAAATAAAATAAGAAAAAAAACTGGCAAAATTCTAACAATGGTGTAAATATGAAATCATGAAAAGTAGAATTATGAAATTAAAATGAGAAGTTGAGTTAAAAAATCTAAAATAAGCAATAACAAGAAATTTGATTTAATATTATAAACATTGTAAAATAAAAAATGTAATTGCATTATTTAAGAAGGAAAAATATCCAATATCAGCAATAATGAACAATGTTCAGTAAAGACAGTATTCACTGTCTTTATCTCTCTCTCTCTCTCTCTCTCTCTCTCTCACTCTCTCTCTCTCTCTCGTTCTCTGCTGTTTGAATATATGATATTCATACACTCTAAAAAATGCTGGGTTAAATACAGCCCAGCGCTGGGTAAAATTTGGACGAACTCAGTGATTGGGTTGTTTAGACCCAGCAGTTGGGTTACTGCCCAGAAGGCTGGGTAAAACATTTAACCCAACTGTTGATTGAAAACAACCCAGCATGTGTTCTGTCCAATATTTACTCAGCACTGGGTTGTATTTAACCCAGCATTTTTTAGAGTGTAATTATTGATGCTTATTAGTGATGTCACTCTCAGCATCAGACATTAACTTCCTGTTCTGTGTCAGCCAATCACATTCAAGACTTGGTTAGCTGTGTTTGCCTGTGCAAAAGGCATTACTTTGTTGTTGTGGGTGGTTGCCAAGGTGTTCAAAGCAATTTCAGCTTGTTGCCATGGTGTTCTGGGAATTTTCTTCCTTTGTGATGTGTCTTGTTTTATAGTGCAGCAGGTGAAAATGTTGCATCTAACCAGTCAGTAAAGTAACAGCAACATGATTTGAGGAATCATTCAAACGCTGCAGGACGTTTTATCGCACAGACACACACACATACACACACACACACACACACATAGAGGGCGTCACAGGTATTAGTGTGTGACTCCAGGCTGCTCGCGCAATGACATCATCATCCAGCGCATCGAATCGATGTGTTTTCTCCTCAGGTGTCTCTCTCTCTCTCTGTGTGTGTGTGTGTGTGTGTGTGTGTTTAGTGGTGTGAAAAGTGAGAGTGTGTGTGTCAGACATGTCGACTCCGCTGCTGTGATGGATGGTCTGTGTTGTAAGACAGATGACAGTGTGTGTCTGAGGCTGCTGTGTGTGTGTGTGTGTGTGTGTGTGTGTGTGTGTGTGAACACAGGCCAAACTAACGTTTATTTACACTGCCACACTGAAGGAGTGATTTAAAAACAGCTAGTGTGTATGTGTGTGTGTGTGTGTGTGTATGCGAAGGTATGCACAGATCAGATTTCTAAACAAGCCTTTGAAATGTAGAAGATCATTAAAGCCGTAGAGAGTCTTAAATACAAGCAGTCCTGCCAAACACACACACACACACACAGGCATTTCAGAAGCTCAAAAAACCCTAGTGAGCCGCCTACATAGGGAGCATCCTGAGTGTCATCCTCAATGCAAAAATGGCACAAAATTGACTTGTGTGATTTTAATAATTTGATGTTAACATGTTGTTAAGCTCAAAAGAATAGATATTGACTCACATATTGAGTAAATCACTTATTTAATCAGATTCAACTATTTTTGAAACTTTTCAGTACTGAATGAATTATAATTTTTGAAGTATATGATATGCAGTAGATTAGTTAGTTTATAATATTTTTATATAAAATGTATGCTATTGGCAAATTGTCATCTTATTCTTGACTCCTTTTTGAGTCAAACTTAGGATTTATTTATTTACTACACAAAATTAGTTTAAAAATGCAAAATACTGATTTAAATATTCACTATAATGGTGTCCTGTGACACTGTGATCTATTTTGTTTTACAACAAATGATATGCAGTTTATATTAAAGAAGATGCAGTATGCAGTAAACATTCTGGACTAAAAACAACCCAATTTGGGTTTCGTAATTTTGAAACAAGTCTCTTCTGCTCACCAAGGCTGCATTTATTTGATTAAAAATACAGTGGAAATCAGTAATATTGTGAAATATTATAACTTTTTAAAATAACTTCTCTATGTGAATATATGTTCAAATGTAATTGATTTCTGTGATCAAAGCTGAATTTTCAGCATCATTGCTCCAGTCTTCAGTGTCAC
>JAFVLL020019220.1:0-11091 GCA_021397915.2 Tor tambroides
GGGTGATGGTAACTGGCTCCGAGCCGGAACATGCGGATAATGGCCGTGTCCTCCAGCTCCGTCACCTCGGCGAGCCCGCAGAATTCCCCAGCGTACTCGAAGAAGGGGAGATTGCGCCGGATGAGGACGAGGAGGCAGGCGGTGAACTCCATCGCCGCGAAGAAAAAAAACAGGAACAACAAAAAACTATTCAAAAACGGAACACAAAAATGGGGAGGAGGGAACACGGCGCAGAGGTAACTGTTTTGGTCCGGTCTTCTGTCACAATCACTCAGGAGCAGGGAACGAGGAGTCGAGGAACTTTCGTCAAACACTTAGACTTTTATTAAACAACACTCAGGGATCGCTGGAGAAACACATAAACACTGAATGACGATCACATGAAGACGATCCGACCGGACACAGAGGCAGGGAAACACAGGGCTTAAGAACAGGAGACTAAACAAGATAATTAATAACACAAGGCTGGGGACTAATAAACTAATGATGACATTAAAAGAGGAACGGAACAGGAAGTCCAAATATGGTCACGAGAGGAGGGGAAACAAGACACAGGACTGACAGTTGGTTGTTAGGGTGTTTTTGGGTGATACTTAAGTGTGATTTACTTTAGTCTGTGATAGTTCACCAATACTTTTTGGAACATATATAATGCATAATTAATCAAGGTATCCCAGCATGTTTGGCTGTTGAAGACTGTAACCCAGGCAACAATAATCTGTTCAAGTATTCAATGAGAGTGGGCTGTTATTTCACAAAGAGCCAAAAGTGAGAGGGAGGCACAAAAGAAAGTTTCTTCAAGCTTATTTACAATTCATAGCAATATGGCCAATTTATTTCACTCCATCTTTGACAGCTCGTTTTATGTTTCCAATAATACAAGATTAAAAACATGGCTTTGTGACAAGGTGCAGATGGCAGTGGGGATAAATCAAGTGTTAGAATAGGCAATGTGAAAGTAGTATATGTTCTAGACATGTACAGTAATTAGAATAGAATATCACATGAGGCATGTTATATTATCCCAACAGGGATTTTGCTCTGTCATGCTAAACTAAATCAACTCAGGTGGTTTTTAGTCTCGCATAGGTAGTTTCTTTTAAAAAAAGAAGAAAAAAAAGATACTTGATTAGTCAGCTTGTGTATGCAACAAAAAAATCACTTCATTCTGTCACTTTTATTCAGTTAAGTGGCAGTTATGAGTCTGATTCATCCAGGGAGATGGTGTCTTCCTTCAGTTTTGATCACTCCTCATAATTCCACTCAGTGTTCAGCTGTTTTGTTTGACAGCAAGCTGTTCGAAATGAAAGCAAGCAGCAGTTCGAAGGCAGCGTGGGATGGGGTTGTCGGTGAGGTCAGTCGACAAGTTCATCAGACCGACCCGTCTGGGTCAAAAGTGGCATTTCTGTGCTCATCAGATCATCTATTTCAACACATGTGAATGTCTTACTAAGTTTAATTAGGCCAGCAAGTCGCAGAAACTCCAGACAGCAGACTGAAATAATTATTATGGGCAAACCTTCAAAGTTGCAGAGTTTTATTCCAAACTCATGTGTCCACTGACAGAAAAGCGAATCTTTTCCATGGGAGTCCTCATTAGCATCATGTTCACATCATTTCTCCTCAAGCTCAATTTAAAGGACAGGTTCCCAGAATTAGGCTTATTTTTTATTTATATTTTTTAATTGGCCAACAGACTAGAAACCTTGGAAGGCTGGAAAAAATAGATAAATGGCAATAATGATGTTAATGGCTCGAGGCTTTGAAAATGCAGTGTTATCCTGATTTGTTTCTTCCATTATGGCAGCTTGTCATGGTTAGACAGTTGCAGATCGATGTTGTCAGTCTAATTTGATAACAGACACATGATTCTAATTGGAACAGTCAAGCTCTCCAGGTCCAAAATAACATCAATTATTTAATTCTAAATTAAATTCAAGCTGGTCAAAACAGGCCTGCATAATAAGAAAGGTGGCACAAAGAAATCTGCGGTGTTGGGGGTAACGCATTACAAGTAACACGAGTTATGTAATCAGATTACTTTTTTCAAGTAACTAGTAAAGTACCACCCTACTTTTAAATTTACAAGAAAATATCTGCATTACTTTTTTTCAAATTATAAACGCAAGTTGTTTTCACATTTATTGACTGACACCACTCCTGTCCCCATGTTGAGAGAAATTGGGAAAGAGGTGCAGAGGCTTTCTTCAGCCTGAGGCTTATTAATTTCACTTTTGGTGTGAAAGGGCCTATAACTTTAGGGTTTTTTTGTTATTAAAAATAAATAAGCAAGCCCAGCTCAGATGACAAAAAGTAATAATACAATATAATGCATTAATGTCCATAAAAGTAACTAATGCAATTAGTTACTTTTTATGGAGAAACACACTACTATAATGAATTACTTTTAAAAGAAACTTTCTCCAATACTGCAAATATGTGTACTACGTTAAAAATGTTCTTTGAAGATAACAATAAAAGTATATAGTTGGGTTTAATAGAAACATTGTTTTGGAAAAAATCGGGTGTGAAGAGTAGGCCTGCCATTGAATGAATGAATGAATGAATGAATGAATGAATGAATTAATTAATTAATTAATTAAACACAATCAAATTGTTTAAAGGGCACCTATTATGCCCCGTTTTACACAATGTAATATAAGTCTCAGGTGTCCCTAGAATGTGTTCGTGATGTTTCAGCTCAAAATACCCCACAGATCATTTATTATACCATTTTGAAAATTCCCATTTTGAGTGGAAGCTGAAACACTCTGTTTTTGTGCATGTCTATTTAAATGCAAATGAGCTGCTGCTCCCTCCCCCCTTTTGCAGAATAGGTACTTTTACAACTCGTTCCTCAGATACTCTGCTAAAAAACATTGTTTGCACTTTATTTTACAGTACATGTACTTACTAGGGGTAGGGTAGGTTTAGGGGTAGGTTCAGGGTTAGTACCTACAGTAGTTATTACCTAATTATCATAATTACTATAATAAGTACATAGTATGAACATGAAGAACAGGACTGTTAAATTAAGTACCAAAACATCTGTTTGGGTTTTGATTATCATGTCTATCGCGCTGAAATAATGCGTTTTAAAGCCATATCAGTTCCCTTTCAGGAACTCGAGCTGCGTCGAAACGCTTTGGAAACGCCTTCAGTGTGATCACGCTCTGAATCGTGTGTGTAATCAGACCAATGGATGGGTGTGACGTCACAGATGGGGTGACGTGTGACCAGGAAGCTATAAAAGCATGTGAGGTGGAGACAGCAGCAGCTTCTGTCAATCAGCGACGCGCTCTGTGTGTGTATGTCTTATTTACCGTTGTCTGTCACTTTGCGAACGAAAAAGCAATGCCAAAGTCTAAGCACCAGACAAATAAAGGGGGTGATAAAGGCAAACGGAAGTTTAGGTTGTGTGTTCCTCCCTGCCCTCGCTACATCACGGACGGGGATACAAACAACCTTTGCGTTGTTTGTCTGGGAGCGAAGCTTGCCGAGTCAGCTCTCAAGGGAGCTGACTACCCGCATTGTGAGCGCCTCTCCATGCGGACGCTTTGCTCCCAGAGGGCTCTCTTTGAGGAGGGAGCCCTTGCCAGCGCTCCCCGTGGCTCTGGTACCTCTGAGCGCTTGCGGTCGCTGGGTTCGCAGATGGATCTGGTGGAGGGAATGGAGACGGGCGAGTCCTTTTCAGCTTCCTCTGCCACCGGATCAAGCGCCACCTCCCAGGGTTCGGAAGCACGCTCCGAGGGAGCAGTTTTTTCCCCCCGGGGAGAGGGCTCGGCACTCAGACTGTCATCCTCTGAGGAGGCCGATGGTGAGGGCGCCGAAGAACCCACTCAGAGGAGCTTGTGGAAGTGATTACTCGCGCCGTGGACAAATTAAATCTCGAATGGCCCTCCGAGAAGCAGGCAGAACCGGCTAAAAGCAAGCTAGATGAATGCTTTTTACAGTCTAAGCCGCTCCCTCCACGCCGGGGCTTGCCATTTTTTCCTGATCTCCACACTGAGCTGTCGAGATCGTGGTCGAAACCATACTCGGCCTGCCTCTTTAGTCTGTCTTTGGTTGATTATTCTAACGTCACGGGACTGAATGAGCGCGGTTATAGGGCGATGCCCCGGTTTGAACAGACGCTCGCGGGCTATCTGTCTCCCGGTGTGGCGTCGTCGCTTAAAGCCCCGGCACTGCCCACCAAGCCGCATCGTACCACTTCAGTGCTGGTGGGCAGAGGGTACACGGCGGCAGGTCAGGCTGGTGCATGCCTTCACACAATGGCTATTCTTCAGGCATACCAAGCAGACCTGCTTAAAAAGTTAGATGAGGGCGAGGAAGTTAAAGTCGATGATATTAGCAAACACTGGCAAACCGCTTATTTGTCTCTCCGCGCCACGAAAGAGACCGCCAAAGCTATCGGGCAGTCGATGGCAGCCTTGGTGGTCACGGAGAGGCATTTGCGGTTGACCCTGTCCAACATTAAAGAGAAAGACAGGGTCTTCCAGCTCGACACCCCGCTTGCGCCTTCTGGCCTGTTCGGCGAAACCGTCAATTCCGTTGTCAACAGGTTTCAGGAGGCTCGTAAACAAGCGGCGGCGTTTCAGCAGTTCCTTCCTCGCCGCACTCTAGCTCATGCGGCTGCTGGATGGGAGAAGCCCCAGCTGTGTGCCCACTTTTCATATAGAGAGGCGCAAAAGCTCGCGGTCGAAGACTGCGAAGCCTCAAGAAGTCTTCGACAAAACAGCCCTGATGTTTGTGTCCCAGGGCTTCTGAGGGCAGCCCCCGCTGGAGAAGAGCTGTGTACACCTCATTACACAGTGCCCGTCTCTCCTCAGTGCCCTCAGGAGTACTTCAGGGCACAGCGGTCTCCAGCGAGTGCACATCCCAGTGTCCGCCCAGAAATGTAGCGGCTCTGGGGGGCTCGCTACCTCTGAGGAGGTCTCCTATTACACCAGAGGTCAGTCTCGAGAGATTGATTCCCTTAGTAGATTTTCTGGCTGCGTGGAAGCTTCTGCCAAATATCTCATGATGGGTCCTGCAGACTTTCAGTTTGGTTCTCCTCCACCTCGTTTTAATGGGATCGTCCCGAGCAGGCTCCGGTATTAGAACAAGAAGTAAATACTCTGCTGAGGAAGGAGGCCATAGAGGTGGTCCCTCCTCTCAAAAGATCAGCCGGTACTTCATTGTTGCGAAGAAGGATGGAGGTTGCGTCCGATTTTAGATCTGCGTCGGTTGATGCTCACTATCAAACAGGTCGTGTCTCAGATCAGGTCTGAGGACTGGTTTGTCACGATAGATCTAAAAGATGCATATTTCCATGTCTCCATCCTTCCTCAACACAGGAAGTTCCTGAGGTTTGCTTTTGGGGGGCGAAGCTTACCAATATCGGGTTCTTCCATTCGGCCTTGCACTCTCACCCCAAACGTTCACGAAGTGTGTGGATGCTGCTCTGGCTTCACTGTGACTCCAGGGCATCCGCATACTAAATTATATGGACGATTGGTTGAATCAGAGCAGACAGTGGTTCGACATTGAGATGTTGTTCTCACCCATATGAAAGAGTTGGGGTTAAGACTAAACGCAAAGAAAAGTGTGCTTTCTCCATTACAGAGGACCACTTATCTGGGCGTGGTGTGGGATTCGACCACGATACAGGCACAGCTGTCTCCTGATCGAATTGAGTCGATCCTCACTGCAGTCGTGAGAGTCAAAGAAGGCCGGTCACTCACTGTCAAGCAGTTTCAGAAACTGCTGGGTCTGATGGCAGCTGCGTCCAACATGATACCTTTTGGCCTGCTGTACATGAGACCCCTACATTGGTGGCTCAAGACCAAGGGGTTTTCCCCGAGGGGAAATCTGCTTGGCATGATCAAGGTCATGCGGCGATGCTTTCGTGCCTTAGACATGTGGAGGAGACCTTGGTTCTTGTCACATGGGCCAGTGCTGGGAGTTCCTTGTCGTCGCATAACATTAACGACAGATGCGTCCCTCACCGGTTGGGGTGCGGTCGTGAGTGGCCACCCTGCCCGTGGTCTGTGGAGTGGTCACCATCTCATGTGGCACATCAACTGCCTGGAGATGCTGGCCGTATTTCGAGCACTGAAATACTTTCTCCCAGACCTGAGAGATTGCCATGTGTTGGTGCGCACCGACAACACATCGGTGGTCTCTTATATCAACCACCAGGGATGTCTGCGTTCGCGCCCCTCGTACAAGCTGGCGCACCAGATGCTTGTGTGGTCCCAGGGCAAACTCCTCTCTCCTCTCTCTCATCCCTGGGCACCTCAATATGGGAGCAGACGTCCTGTCGAGGCAGGGGCCAAGGCCCGGGGAATGGATGCTTCACCCTGAGGTGGTGAAGCAGATATGGAGAGTTTTTGGCCAGGCTCAGGTGGACTTCTTTGCGACTCAGGAGACATCGCAAAACCGGGGCTGGATGCCATGGTACAGAATTTGCCAAGGCTTCGTTTGTATGCTTTTCCCCCGATCGCTCTGCTGCCGGGAGTTCTGGAGAGAGTGCACCGGGACGGGGTCCGTCTGCTACTAGTAGTCCCGTTCTGGCCGGGCCGAGTATGGTTCTCGGACCTGATTTCCCTTCTCGACGGTTCTCAGTGGGAGATTCCCATCAGGAGGGATCTCCTCTCACAGGTGGGGGGCACCATCTTTCACCCCCGCCCGGAGCTGTGGAAGCTGTGGGTGTGGCCTCTGAGGGGGCACAACTCATAGCTTTCGGTCTCTTAACCGAGGTTGTTGAGACCATCCTCCCATCCAAAGCTCCTTCTACGAGGAAACTGTATACCCTGAAGTGTCACTTCCTGGTGTAGAGATTGCCAGCTTGACCCAGTTAACTCCCCGGTTGGTTCAGTGCTAGAGTTTTTGCAGGCTAAATTCTCTGCAGGGTTGACCCATTCCACCCTGAAGGTGTATGTGGCGGCTATAAGTGCTTACCACGCCACTCTCGGTGGTTAGTCTGTGGGAAGACACCCCCTGGTTACACATTTTCTCCGCGGTGCACTGAGGCTGAGGCCTCCCGTACGACCTCATTTTCCACCCTGGGACCTGGCTGTGGTCCTGGAGGCTCACTGTAAACCTCCGTTCGAACCTATTGAGGAGGTTTCAGACCGAGTTCTGACACTTAACACTTGTCTTCTTGTTCCATCACTTCATTGAAGAGAGTCAGAGATTTGCAGGCCTTGTCAGTGGCCCCCTCCTTCCTAGACATCCCAAAAGTGCCGTCTTCAGTACCACGGCCCGTCGTACTTCAGGCTTTCTGTCCTCCTCCCTTTAGGCAGCCTCATCAGCAGAAGCTAAATTGCATGTGATAAATTTGCATGTGCAAGCACTGGTCACATATGTCCACAGAGCTGCCATGTGGAGGAAGTCTGACCAGTTATTCGTTTGTTATGGTCTTTCCAAGAGGGGTCTGCCTGCTACTAAGCAGACCCTCTGTAGGTGGATTGTTGATGCCATTGCTATGTCATATGAGTCATCTGGTCTTCCCTCACCCTTAGGGGTCAAGGCTCACTTCACCCGAAGTGTGGCGGCCTCCAAGTCCTTCCTGTTGGGTATGGCTATGCAGGATATATATAACGCTGCGGGCTGGTCTACACCACTCACCTTCGTCAAATTCTACGACCTCGACATTCGTACCGCTCCTGGTTCCTCTGTCCTCTTGCCGTAGTTGTGCTGAAGTTCATACACACTACACAGGGACTTGTAAGTCTGGCGGGGTGGGCATCTTGTTCTCAAACCATTTCGACGCAGCTCAAGTTCCTGAAGGGGACCGCCTCAAGGTTACATATGTAACCCTAGTTCCCCAAGGGAACGAGACGCTGCGTCTCCTGCCATACTTCCGGCATCCCTGCGAGCGCTTCCTTCATTCTACCAGAAGCTGCCGCTGTCTCCACCTCAAGTGCTTTTATAGCTTCCTGGTCACACGTCACCCCATCTGTGACATCGCGCCCATCCATTGGTCTGATTACACACAAACGATTCAGAGCGTGGTCACGCTAAAGGCGTTCCCAAAGCATTTCAACGCAGCGTCTCGTTCCCTCGGGTAACTAGGGTTACATACGTAACCGTGAGGCATTTAAACTTCTTATATATGGTTTTCTGAGCACACACATCCGAAGCACGCGCACAAAAAGTGGCTGTTACACGGCATGTGAGTACTAAACTAAGTTCTCTTTCATGTCTTATTGCACTTCAACTGTCAAATACACACAAGTTTATGTTAAAAACAAGCATAAGTTACAAAATGGTGGATGCTCCAGGTGGATGCTGCACACTGGTGGTGGTTGAGGAGATTCCCCCCTTGTATGTAAAGCGCTTTGAGTGCCTTGAAAAGCGGTATATAAATGTAACAAATTAATTAATTAATTAATTAATTAATTAATTAAAATCACAGTCGGTTATGTCTGTGAAGGTAAACAGCCAGAAAAAAATTGCATGTTTATATTAGATCTATGTATTAAGTGACAGGAGCATAATATAGCTACAGTACCTATACTGCTGTCTACGCTGTTAATATGACCCAAACAATAAAATAAAAACAGAAAATTACTCATTGCTCTTGAATATTTTCAGAACTATTTTCTGTAGCTCTAATAAGAAGACATTTGTTACTTGAATGCTGCTTTTAAATGCTGTAGCATGAAGATAAACATGGAAGATTGTGTGCTGCTCACTCGGGGGGGGGGGGGGGGGCTTTGCTAATACGGCAGTGTCAGTCAACAGTCATGGGCGGGGCTTGTAAAATGTGATGTCACATTTTACAGATTCTGTGAACGGCTTGTTTCTGAGACACTGCTTATGATTTATGGGGATTAAAACAAAAGAGCAGGTGAATTTTTATCATTATAGTGTGATTGTGTACACACACTGCCAACACACATTTATGTTCCAGCAACATGACAAAGTGAATTTTGCATAATAGGTGCCCTTAAATATTTTTACATTTTATGTATTAAATGAAGACATTTAATTCACAGATGTAGTAAAACATTAAAAAGCAACTGAAAACAGACATAAAAACACAAGGTTGTTGCCTGGCAGTCTAAATTTATTTGAAAGTTTAAAGTACTTTTTTCTTTGACCTTTTTTTTTTATCATTTGCTGTCACTCACAGCTGCATTGTTGTACCAGTTATATCAAAGTTAGCTGAAGTCAGCTGAAAGGTGAAAGATTTACTCACAGTTGACATGAGAAACATCAGTCTCTCATTGTGCCGGTAACATTATGTCCTCTCTGTCTGTTCTCTGTTACAGCCTTCTTCTGTGTCCCTCCTTGAATCAAAACCATCCAATGTTTTTGAATGAATCTCACTGGCTAGAACACATTTATAACTTCTGCTACTTTACAAATGAGTAACTGAGCATGTTGTTAATCATTTAAGCAGCCATGATGAAACATGTTTGTCGTGGCATTCGACAATTACAGTGGTGAACCTCTACACCCTCTCTGACAACAGCTTTGATTTCTCAGTAGATGTGCCATACTAAGGTTAAATTAAAGACAATTTTTTTTTATTATTATTATTTTTTATGTGATTTGTTTATTTGACGCTTTGAAGTCATCTGCTATATATGCTGGTGAGATGCTAAATGTTGACAATTTAAAAATAGAAGTAGAATAACATTATTTTCAGGATCAAATATAAAGTAATATTCTGCTAATTTCTCAGCCCAAATTGATGTGTGATTAATTTGTGATTCATTTGATTATTTATAATTAGTTTAAACTTTTAATTGCTTGAAAGCCTCAATATATGTATTATCGCTTGAAAATGAGATGGTACATCTCAAGGTTTTTATCCTATTGAATAAATTTAATTCAATACAGTATATATTATATATTTATAGAATGTTATTCTTTGGCTTAGCATATAGATTTCTTTTGAACTTTCATCTGCTCATTATATAAAAAAAGTTCAAAAAGTCAAATAAATACATTTGTCTTATTTACTAAATTTACTTCTTTTTTTTAAATAATAAACCGAAAGGCTCAGGTGCTTTCTGCGAGAAACCGGTGGGCACGAATGCTTCCTGTTGAAAAAAAAAAAAAAAAAAACTGTAAACACGAGTGCTTCACATAGAAAAGCAACATGCACAAGTGATTTCTGCTAAGAAAACAAACAAACAAAAAAATAGATGGGCATGAGTGATTCCTGTAGGAAATCAGTGGGCATGTGTGCTTCCTGTTGAAAAGAAATGGTGGGCATGTGTGCTTTTTTGTGGAAAAGAGATGGGCAAGAGTGATTCCTGTGGGAAACTGGATGGCACAGGTGCTTCCAGGTGAAAAAATAAATAAATAAATAAATAAATAAATGGGCATGAGTGCTTCCTGTGGAAAAGAGACAGGCACGTGTGATTCCTGCTGAAAAAAAAATGGTGGGCACGAGTGTTTCCGACAGAAAAGAGATGGGCACAAGTGATTCCTTTAGGAATGCACTGTACTAATACATGTCATGATATATAACAAAGACAGCTGCGGTTCGATTTAACAATCATGTAATGAAGGAGTCTTGGGAGTTCAGACAGTGCACATCCCGCATTCATATTACGACAATATTTTGTCTTTGGCAGTTGCCTTGCATACTGCTATTTTATGCATTATTAAACATATTTTGTCATAGTTTTTGCTAACAGAAAATGTTTGAAAAGAAGTAGCTTTGCCATCATTACAGCAGAGTGCTAAAGCAGTTCCATTAATTATTATTATAGCTATTCAGTTGTGTCATTAAAGAAACCTCACTTGTTTCATTCTTGAATTAATCAGCCATCTGAACGAATCGTTTGAATGAATGACCCAATGACTAACTCATTAAGACAGTCACTTGCTGCCACCTACTGGCTGTTTACTTTCATGTTTAAAAGTAGTCTATAGTTGAATTTTTTTCCAACAGTTCATATATATATACAGTACTGTGCAAAAGTCTTAGGCCACTAGTATTTTCACCAACAAAAAAATGGTTTTAAGTCAGCTTTTTCTATCTTTTGCTGAAGTGTGTCAGTAGGAAATAACAGTTTACATTTACAAACATTATTTTTGCCATTAATTGTAATAATCCAGTAAGATTTTTGTTTGCACAAGGAGTCT
>JAFVLL020019221.1:0-22577 GCA_021397915.2 Tor tambroides
ACAACACCCTAGAAACTACTTACTGTAGAGATCACCCAGAACATCCTAGCAACTACATAGCAACCATCCAAAACCATTGTAACCACTCAGAACACTTTACCAACTACCTAGCAACCATACAGCAACTACCATAACACCCTAGAAACTACCTACTGTAGCGATCACCCAGAACATCCTAGCAACTACACAGCAACCATCCAAAACACCCTAGCAACTGCATAGTAACCACTCAGAATACCCTAGCAACCATACAGCAACTACCATAATACCATAGAAACTACCTACTGTAGAGATCACCCAGAACATCCTAGCAACTACATAGCAACCATCCAAAACATCCTAGCAAATGCATTGCCACCACTCAGAACACCTTACCAACTACCTAGCAACCATACAGCAACTACCATAACACCCTAGAGACTACCTACTGTAGCGATCACCCAGAAGATCTTAGTAACTACATAGCAACCATCCAAAACACCCTAGCAACTCCATAGTAACCACTCAGAATACCCTACCAACTACCTAACAACTACCATAACACCCTAGAAACTACTTAATGTAGAGATCACCCAGAACATCCTAGCAACTACATAGCAACCATCCAAACCATCCCAGCAAATGCATTGTAACCACTCAGAACACCCTAACAACTACCTAACAACCACATAACAACTACCATAACACCCTAGAAACAACTTACTGTAGAGATCACCCAGAACATCCTAGCAACTAATTAGCAACCATCCAGAACACCCTAGCAACCACATGACAACTACCATAACACCATAGAAACTGCTTACTGTAGTGATCACCCAGAACATCCAAGCAACTACATAGCAACCATCCAAAACATCCTACCAAATGCACTGTAACCACTCAGAACACCCTAGCAACTACCTAGCAACCATACAGCAACTACCATAAGACCACAGAAACTACCTACTGTAGAAATCACCCAGATTATCCTAGCAACTACATAGCGACCATCTAAAACACCCCAGCAACTACATCAGAACATCCTGAATACACTAGAATCTACCTATCAACCACCCAATACATGCTTTATAGTTAGTTATAATAATAATGCAACATTAATTGTGCCAAGTAATTTAATGAATAAGGGTCCATTCTATGATAAACTTCATTTGTATAGAAATTGGGTTTGTTAGGAATTCATTCCAATGGTAAAACTAAATTTATACACCAGAACTTGGCGAAACATGCAAGCATCATTGTCAGCAATTTTACATCTGAAAACACAAAATCCTGACAGAAAACACACTAACGTGTGTTTGCACACTGTAGTAAAACAGAGTAAAGCTGGTAGAAAAAAAGACATTATCTATGAACAAACGTGCATGTGTGCGTAAATGAGGTGAAAATGAGCAGACGTGGAGCGACGGCGTCTGGCAGCAGGACTAGCGGGAGAACAGCGTGTCGTCCTGTAGATGCGCTCTGAGCCTGAGGAGTCTCTCAAAGGTCTGTCATCATCTCACTCTGCCACTGCACATACCATCTGCTTCCCTCCACTACCCACAATGCACTGCGCTTCACGCTGTATATGTGCACTCACTTTAAAGTGTACTTCTGCGGCCCAACATCACATCTTCACTATCACCGGCGACAGAAACTCTGTCGGGAACTGGCATGAGTGCTCGGATATAATTACAGCGGCCTGTACACTCTGAATACGGTGAATCACGCTGAACCCGCAAGGAAACCATTACCACTCTATTATGGCTCCAGAGACAAAGGAGTTTTTGATTATACCTCATTTACGTCTCATGTGTTTCTTCTCAAACTTCTGAGGAGAAATTGAAGGAGGAAACTGAGCCATATTTTTGGACTTTTCCTACAAAGAAGTCACCCTAGCAACTGAATAGCAACCACCCAAAACATCCTCTCAAATACCTAGCAACAACCTAAAACATCCTTTCAACTACCCGGCAAACACATAGAAAACTACAGAAACTACATAGTAACCACCCAGAAAACCACAGCAACTAACTAGCAACTGTATTAAAACCACCCAGAACATGATAGCAACTGCATCCAAATCATCCTTGCAGCTACCTAGAAACATGCCAAAACACCTTAGCAACTGCAAAGTAAAGATTCAGAACACCCTAATAAATACCTAGCAACCATATAGCAACTACCCAGAACAGTCTAGAAACTACCTATTGTGGCAGCCACCCAGAACACCCGAGTAGCTGCGTAGTAACCACCCACAACACCCTAGCAACTGGATAGCAACCATCCATGACACCCTAACAACTGCAAAGCAACCACTCAAAACCCCCTAGCAACTTTATATTAACCACTCAGACACCTCAGAAATTACTTACTTTAGAAATCACCCAGAACACCCTAGCAACCTTTCAACCACCCAGAACACCCAAGGAATTGCATGGCAACCATCCAAAAAATTGCATATTAACACCCTAACATCTACCAAGAAACCATATAGCAACTAACCACTATAGCATCTAAACAACTGTATATTAGCAATCATCCAAAACACCCAATCAAAAGCATAATACTGTAAGACAACTAAAAAACCTAGCAACCATTTAACAACCAACCAGAACAGCCAAAAACAATTTACTGTAGCAATAATCCTGAACACCCTAGAGCTACCGATCAACCACTCAAAACACCCAAGCAACTGCATAGCAAGACCCTAGCAACTACTCAGCAACCACCCAGAAAAACACAGCAACTAACTAGCAACTATATTAAAACCACCCGGATCATGACAGCAACTGCATGCCAACCATCTAAAACATCCTTGCAACTACCTAGAAACATGCCAGAGCACCCTAGCAACTGCACAGTAAAGACCCAGAACACCTTAACAACTACCTAGCAACCACCCAGAACACCCTAAGAAAATACTTTGCAACCCTAGCAACTGTATAGAAACCATCCAGAACACCCGAGTAACTGTGTAGCAACCACCCAAAACACCCTATCAAGGGCATAGTAACCATGCAGAAACTACTTGCTTTAGTAACCACTCAAAACAACCTAGCAATTCCCTAGTAACCATTTAACAACCAACCAGAACAGCCGAAAACAACTTACTGTAGCAATCACCCAGAACACCCTAGAGCTGCCTAGCAACCGCTCAGAACACCCTAGAAACAACATTAAAACTATCCAGAACACCCAAGCAACTGCCTAGTAACAGTAACCCAGTAACTGCATAGCAACATTCTAGCACCATGACAGCAGGTTTGCATAAACAAGCTTCGCTCACAGTTTCTTCAAAAGTAAAGTGTAGTTTATTACTGTGATTTTCTTCTCTTACAGAAGCATTTCCCTGCAAACCCATCCTGTGAGAAACAGCAGTGAATAACTAAACTCTCGGTTAAGGGTTACAAGACAAAAGATCCTACAGAACCTCTATATTCAGGATGTTTTTTTGATGCTGCCCACAAATAAACGCAATTAAACCGAGAACGTAAATTTCTTAGACCTTTAACCCCCTGCTGATTCAGTGAGACTGGGTAGAAACTACACTGCAATCAAGCTAATGAAAACAAATGCTACGCACTAGCACAGTAGCGGTTTCCTGCTAAGGTACTATACAACGATTTACATGCACTCCTGGAGGCTTTAACTAATGAGAGTCTAAAGGCAGCGATTACGGCCTTAATTCAACAGGCAACAGACAAGCTACAAATCAACACAGCCTACATAATGAGGCTGGACTGGAGCCTTCATCTGAGAGCCAGCGTCTACATCAGCCAGAGTAATAGCAGAGTATTCTTGTGTCCACATTTGTAGTAATAAGGTGCAGGGTGCTCAAACGTTCATGACATGTAATCACATTTGTTTAATGTTTGTGGCTTTTTGTTAGCATTGAACTCATCTATATGCAAGTGTGCAAGGTGTTTATATTTTAAACAAATAAATTATTTCATCCTACATCAAAACAAATCAGGATTTTTTTTAAAAAAAAAGAGCATGTGTACAAACATTTTACACTCATACTCTGTACCAATAATAAAATAATCCAACATTATTTATCAAAGTGTACAGATAAACAGACAATTATTATATAATATTATTCTATGCACAAATGAGCAACTGCTTTGTGATAATTACATCACTGAAATTACCTATGCTTAGAAAATATTTCCTTAAAAATAATAATAAAGTCACAAAAATCTTGATGTACTGAAAAATGATTATACTAAGTCATAATTATGAGATAAAGTTAAAATGATGAGATACTAAGTCATAATTAGGGTTATTAAGTTATAATTATGAGACAAAAGCCAAAATTATTTATTAGATAAAAGTCAAATATATGATACTAAGCATTAATTAAGAGATAAAAAGTCACAATTAAAAGAAACTAAGCCATTATTATCAGATAAAAAGTCACGATGAAATTGAAAGTCAAAAGTATGAAACAAAAAGCCAAAATTATGAGATATTAAGTCATAATGAGATGAAGTCAAAATTGAGACATAAGTCAAAATAACGAAACTGTCAATATGAGACACCAAGTCATAACTGCGAGATAAAAAGTCACAATTATGACATAAAAAGTGAAATTTTTGATACTAAGTCTTAAGAAATAAAAAATCAAAATTATAAGATACTAAGTCAGAATTATCAGATAAAGTCACAATGAGATGACAAAACAATTTCGACAAATCGAAATTGAGATAAAATGTCATAATTATGAGATAAAGTCAAGGTTGAGATCATTAGTCAATTATGAGATAAAAAAGTCACAATTATGAGATAAAAATAGTTCACATGTTCATGTTCACATTTCGAATCATTCTACGCACGTCTTTAAAAAATCAGGCCCTTGTCCGTATACGCGCATGGCATGATTTCCATAAATAAAGCGATTGTCACTCCCAAGACTTCCAGTGTGTCTGTGGCCATTAAAATGAGATGCATTTGTTCAGATGTGTGTGCATTCAGGTTTAGAAACATCCGCGTGTTTTGTGTGCAAATATGTGTTTTTGTGTGCATCCAGCAGCCCTGATGAGAATCAGCCAAAACAAGCCCACAGTGTGTGTTTGTGTGCCGATGCTATCAGGAGTGTGTGACAGCCCATCAATAACTGAAGACCTCTGAGGATGAAGATGCGCTGCTGCTGGAAGCAGGAAAATGGATGTTAACTATTTATTCCCGAGCTTTCTCTCCGCTGCTTCCCTCTTTATCTCACCGCAGGATCCTGAGCCATTTCTCTCTCTCTTTGACTTATTTCAGACCATTACGTTTCTGTTTGCGTGTCTCTCCGGAAGCATATTCATCACATAACTGTCTAAGTCTCGCCAAACCTGTCAAGAACACAACCAGGTCGTAAAATAACAAGAAATAACAAACCTTTTTTAAGTGTTTTTTTTCTTCCATTGTTACATTATTTTTATCAACATAAAGAACCCCACATTCTCATTACTGTAATGAAAAAATATATAGCATATAATTGCAAAGCTAAAACATGCTTTTTTTCTTTATACAAAATACAGGTATGTTTTTTTTTTACATTCTTTCCTACATTTCACATTTTATCTTATTTTATTTACACATATGATGTATTTTTATATACAAAAAATATAATAAAAATAAAAAGTATTTACGAAGTGTATTGTCGTTTTTATTTATTTATTTATTGCATTATTTATTAATACACAAAAGATTAATAAATAACAAATACTGATTTTTTTTTTTTTTTTCTCCCAAAACTTGACCCAGATATGTACAATCAGGTTTTGTGGACATGAAGTAAATCTTTTATGCTGGTAAACTTTCAGTGACTGCATGGCCTAGTAGTTTGCACGCAGACATCAGTGTTATTCTTCACGGAGGCAAGGTACAAATCCAGTTTGAACATTTCCAGTTCCTCAACTTTGAGTTTTTCCAATAAAAAGCCCAAAAAAGTTACAATTACCCCTTGAGTCTTTTGTGATGTAATACTCCTCAAAAAACGCTGTGTGGCTCGTCCCATTTCCTTATCTCCAGGGACAGATCTCACTTCAGGTGAACGCTGCACAATGCGACTCCCTGAAAAGAGGTAAAAGGCTCGCGCTCGAACTGATCGTCCCCATTTATCTCCTATTCTCTTTAAACGACAGGAAAAATCTTCTCTGCAGCTGTAATCTCTCTCGGCACACTGAGAACAAAAGATCACAACTAGAGCTCTCAACACATTAATACTGGCTGACCGCGAGTGCACAGGGAGATCTGGGTAAAATCTCACCTTTTTCACCGACGGAGAACCAACATGCTCTTCCTGAATCGCACTAAACACCACAGGCTGTGTTCACAGTGAACTACTGGCTTAATTTACACTCCACCACTGCTATTTTACTCCCATTGAGATACTAATATAGTTTTTATTCATATTTCTAATCAGTTTTTATTTTTATATTTTCTGTTTTAATTTTAGTTTTTAGTGAAGTGTGCTTTTGTCATTTCAGTGTATTTGAATTTTTAATTTTAAAATTAATGTTTACTTTTATTTCAAGTAAAAATGTATTTGAAGTTTTTAGTTTCAATTTTAGTTTTAGTTAACGATAATCTTGCACTGTTCACTGACTACTGTTTTATTACATAGTAAACAATATGTATTATGCAACAAAAAAGAAACATTATAATATAAAATATTATTATTAACACATATAATTATGTTGCATGTGAGTTATCATTAAGGAAACATTTTTATTTGGTTTTTTAACTTAACATTTGGTGGTCTTTAAAAATTATGAATAAAGAAAGATTTTCCAATTTTCCTAATAAATCAACAAATCAAATGTTTACCTTCAGTCACTTTTGATAAATGCATAAATGTAAACAAATACATTTAGGAAAAAAAATACATGCCTAGAAATGTTTTAGCATTATGGAGATAGTTTTATATTTTTATTCATATTTTGAATCAGTTTTTATTTTTATGTTGTTTTCATTTTAATTTAAAATTTTTGTAATTTTGTTTTTGTCATTTTAATATTTTTATATACATCTATTTTATTTCAGTTTTAGTTATTTTAGTTCATCAAGTAAATTAAAACAGGAATAGTATGCTTGTATTCGGCTGAGAACAGCCACAGAAATCAGTCCCAGCCAAACTGATGTGAGATCAGCGATGCAGCAAACAACTGAGACAAATCTCTTCCTTCAGAGATCAGCACGCAAGACGTTACCTTCAGTAACAGCTCTGACCGAGCCGCTGTGCATTATTGATGAATTAATGGCCATTTGACGGCGTTGTGAGGTTTTTGAGAGGCTAAGTGATTCATTCAAGCCCGTGCCAGTGCAGCGTGAGAGAGCGATTTGACTCTTTCTCAAGTACATGTGAGTTTCCCATCTCTTCTCTCTGCAGTCGTGTAGACTCGAGGGGACGGTGATGTCCCAGATCGCTGAAAACCTCGCGTTAGTCTCCAGATGCTTCTGCTGCATGGGGAGGATTTTTGCCGTCTTTCTAGTTTTTACTCCATCCGCTCCTGAAGTTTTCCCGTGCATGCCCACAATTCTGCATTTTTAATGCTGTTGATTCTTTTCGATTATGTCATAGAGAAACATATAAGAGGAAAAAAGGTCATCTGGAAATAACTACCTATTGCACACTGCATTTGTTCAACGAAACACCATAAATCCGGTCTCGAATTTGCCTTAACGGTCAGCAAAAATAAATTAAACAAGTAATTCTATAGTGCAAAATTCAGATTTTCATGAGTGTGAATTCACGAGTGTTATTAATATTGTCTAATTTTTCTAAAAAAAAAAGTCCAAATAATATGTGACAAATAAAATATAAAATGTAAAATATTTTGAAAAAATACAACATAATTTTACATAATATTATACTACCTAAATATATTTATCAAATATATAAATTAAACACACATTTTAATAGGTGGCACCTTAAACTGGTTATTAATATAATGTTTTTTTGTTTTGTTTTTTGCGAACGAAGACATTTATGAGTAATTTGTATTGAAAAATTAAGCACTTTTTATTTATTTTAGAATATTATGTTTCTGTTTACATGCCTCTCTGGAATCATATTCATCCCATAACTGTCTGAATCTCACCAAATCTATCAAGAACAAGATATTTTGGGGTTTGTGAAAGAAAGAAAGAAAGAAAGAAAGAAAGAAAGAAAGAAAGAAAGAAAGAAAGAACATGTGCCTGATGATGTTGTAATTCATATTGAATAATTATTGAAAAACACTTCTTTTTTAATTTACTTAATCCAAATTACAATTCTGGATTATGTTAGTTTAATTTAAATTCAATTCAGGAATTGATTCAATTATTAGTTCAGTTCAGACCTGATGCTGGAATACTGAACTACTGAAACAAATGCTTTCAGATGTGACCTGCTTGATGACCTGCTGGAATCAATAAACCAATCAGTTCACATGAATTAATTCAGAACATTTACAAACATTAAACACACCCAATACAACAAGACGAGCTGTCAGACTGTCACATCAGAACTGAACCGAGTCCTGCGGGAAGCTCTCAGTAATGCAGAACCCTGTTAGATTCGGTCACGGCTATTACAGCGCCGTCAATATTTCAGCACATATGTGAGTTTAATTAGATGAGAATGTAATTGGATTTGCTCCAATGTACTACTCAGATGAACATATCAAAGATTTAAGCACATATAAAACGCCTCGGCCAGCTTTGCTGCGACTGTTTCCATTATCGCCCCAATTCTGTTGTGAAAAAGTAATGAAGCATTGAAGATCATCCGCTATTCTATTGAAACCAAAGCCTCATGGGATACTTGGTCCTCAAGTGTCTTTGAAGTGTCCTTCCTGTCTGGACAAACCCGTTTCCTTATCTCTACTCGTCTTCTTATCAGCCTTCACCTGAACATCGATTCTCAATCAATGAGTCGCGATCATTATTATCTCAAAACACCAAACGACTCTGAAAACCATCTGCAGCAGAATATTGTTTTGAAACAACATAAAACTGATTTTATGACAAGGACAAATGGATGTGTATTCTTTCATGAACCCATTAGAGCAAACCAAAGGAAAAAGTCAAGGACGTTTTTATTCCAACCAGCTAAATACTTTGCTAGAAGTTATTAAATCAGATAACCAGAGCTGAACTCACGCTGTGCCACTGTGCAGTTTGTGTAATTTGATTCGCAGAATATTGCTTTCATTTATGCAACTAAAACACAAGCTTTTATGAAAAGGAGAAGTGGATGTATATTCTTACATGACCTCATTTAGAGGGAACATCAAAGGGAAAAGTCAAGTCCAACCAGCAAAATACTGTTTCTAGAAGTTATTATATCAATGAAATCAAATATCCAGAGCTGAACGTTATACAATTTAAAAAATGAACCAGTCGCAAATAACACAAAATATTGACTCAACATCAACAAGCCAAAAAAAGAAAGAAAAAAAAAATAGCTGCCTAAAATCAGTGTTGAAAAAAAAAAATCAATTAAAATTTAAAAAATTGCTAGTAAATTTCACAATCAATTACAATGAAAAGGTAATACATTAAATTAAAAATGCAATTTTTGAAGTAGACAGACTAATTTAAAAAAAAAGAAGTTTTTTTTGTAAAACATACTCCATTAATCTTTGCTTCATTCACAACTTTGAAAAATGTTTTTTTTGTTGTTTTTTTTACAGTTCAATTGTGAACCAAAAATGTGTAATTTTTAGTCGTCAACCGATATATTGGCAGATATTTGGTATTCCTTTCTCCTGTTTGGTCAATATGTGGACTTTTTATTTTTAGCTCCCATTCTCTTTCTTCATTATTTTACTATCTCTGTTTAAGAGTTCTGACCAATAAATTATTATACAGAACTTTTAAACAAAATATATGGTATACAGAACAAAAACTACAGCGATTGCTTCTATTTCCATTTAATACCTTCCTACTTACCATCAGAATTCAGCAAATACTCATCTCATTTAAACAAGCTCTTTGAATATCTAACAATCATTTAATTTCACTAATCTTGCAAACTTAGTCAAATTCAGCTGTGAGATGCCTTTATTTATATTTTAAATATATGAATACTTTTTGAAACCTCCATTTGCCAGTTTAACAGCTCTAAATGTTCTCCTATAATGCCTGATGAGTTTAGAGAACACCTGAGAAGAGATCAGAGACCATTCCTTCATCCAGAATCTCTCCAGATCCTTCAGATTCACAGCTCCATGACGGTGCTTCTTCTCACTCATTTTCTACAGGGTTCAGGTCAGAGGACTGGAATGGCCATAGCAGAAGCTGGGTTTTGTGCTCAGTGACCCATTTTTGTGTTGTTTTTGAGGTTTGTGTTTGGATTATTGTACGGTTGGAAGATCCAAACATGGCCCATTATAAGATTTCTAACAGAGTCAGTCACTTATTGATTTTTTATCTGTTGGTATTTGATAGAATCCATGATGCCATGTGTCTAAACAAGATGTCCAGGACCTCCAGCAGAAATATAGGCCCACAACATCAAAAATACAGCAGTATATTTCATTGTACACATGGGGTACTTTTATCCCTGTGTGCACCAAACCCATCTTGAGTGTTTGCTGCTAAAAAGCTCATTTTTTAGTTTCATCTGACAATAGAAGCCAGTCCCATTTGAAGTTCCCGTCGTGTCTGACAACTGAATATGCTGGAGTTTGTTTTTGGATGAGCTAGGAGAATTTTTCTTGAGACCCTCCCGAACAACATGTGGTGATGTAGGTGCTGTTTGACAATTTTTTTTAAGGTTTTCTGACCTTGAGACTCTATTTTATGCAATTCTCCAGCTGTGGTCTTGGAGAGTCTTTAGCCACTCAAACTCTCCTTCTCACCATGCATTAGGACGATATAGACACACGTCCTCTTCCAGGCAGTTTCCTAACATTTTATGTTGTTTGGAAATTCTTAATTATTGCCCTGATGGTGGAAAAGGGAATTTTCACTGCTCTTGCTCTTTTCTTAAAGCCACTTCATTAATTTGTGAAGCTGAATTATCTTTTGCTGCACATCAGAAATATATTCTTTGGTTTTTCTCTTTGTAATGGATGATTAAGGGAATCTGGGCTTCGTTTTTCCTCCTATTTATATTTCTGTGAAACAGGAAGCCATGGCTGGATAATTTCATGTTCATAAACACCCCGGAGTGCTCAAAATTGTGAATATGAATGGGAATATACTTCAGAGATATTTTACTCATAAGAATTTCTAGGGGTGCCAATAATTGTGTCCAACGTGTATTTGAGAAAAAACAATGATATTTCCCCCCCCCATTTTAAATTCTTATTCTCCAATGAAAGGTTAGATTTTTATGAATTTTTTTAAATAAAAGATCAAAAGGATTAACAATGCAGATTAATTTTCACAGCCTTCTTTGATCATATTTACCAAGGGTGCCGATATTTTTGGCCATGACTGTATATATCAGCAATCCTGCTCTCTAAGATATCTGCCATCAAAAAAATTCAGAGTGGGTAATTTTTGGGCCGTTTGTGCTGAAAGCAGATGTAAGTTATGTCCGATCGATGCAGGTCTGTCAGAAAGCAATGGAGCGCTTTGCAAACGGCAGAAAGTCTCCTGCCAACACTTCCATCAACGCCGAGCAGACTTCCATTCATGACGCAGAGCTCCTGCCAAACACACTTTCATTTCATTTCCCACCTTCCCTAATATCCATGTTAAAGAACTCTTTACGATATAAAGTTGGCATCGTTAAGGTCCAGGAACCCCACTGGAGAGTCGCGTCCGAGGACGGGCGAGCAGCTGACGAGGCGAACAGTCGAGGCCATTATCAGAGCCTTCAAAACGCCCGGACGCTTAAAGAGCCTTTTTATACATCTACTGCAAAGTTTAAGCCCAAATGATGGAGGGAAGCAGTAAAAAAGGCACTTAGATTGGGTAATGTGCAATCTTTGGGGATAAAAGCTAACCTTTCTTACTCCTGGGAAGCAAAATTACAGTGAAGGAGTATAAATTCTTGACAAGAAATGGTATTAAAGTCTGTACAGACAATCTTGTTGACCACTTGATAGATTGAATTATTAAAAGCCACCGTCAATGTCCTCATTGCTCCTTTTTATTAACCCTGAATGTATTTCACTTTCAATTCATGGGTGTGAATTTTAATTGAATTATTATGCTCTACCACCATGGTAATGTTGGTATATTAAATACCATTCAAAATAAAAAATACAATACAATACTATACTTTTTTCATTAAATAATATTAAATATTTTCATTAAATATTAAATAAAATAGGAATATTATTTTACATATAAAATATTAAAATGCAATATAATTTATTAATTATTATACTATTTAAATATATTTATAGAGTATATAAATTACATACACATTTTAATCAGTGGTATTTCAAATATGGATTATTAATAGTATCTAAAGTGTCCGGAAAAATACGAAAATTAAATAATCAGAATTAAAAACTCAAAATTACAATTCTAGATTATCTTACTTCAATTCAAATTCAATTCAAACTATAATGAATCAATTATAAATTTAATTCTAAATGAGGCACAAACCTGATGCTGGAAAGCTGAATTATTGAAATAACCATCTGCTGTCTCTGCTCCAAAAATCCAGCCACAAATCAACACAAAAAAATAAAATAAAATAAATAAATAAATAAAATGACTGCAAAGCCTGTATGGACAATCTTGTTGACTACTTCCTAGATTTAATTATTAAAAGCCATCATTAATCAAATCACCAAATCAAAACCAGTGTAACTCAAATCCTGAAACAAACTTTCAACAATCAGCTCAAAAAGACAGACTTAAATCAGACTTAAAACAATTTACAGCATAAGCAGAGGATGCATTTCTTTCATACATACACAAAATGGACTAAAATTAACAAAAATGAATCACAATGCAATCAAATCAGAATCAAATTAAAAATGAATCATAATCAAATCAGAAAACATTGATTTCGCCATTCAGTGATTTTTTTTTTTGCAGAAATTTCATGCACTTTTAAATGAAATTATCATTTTGATGAAAGATTACAAAGGCAAACATGCTTTAGAATCATTTGCACCAATGAATCGTTCATATTTAAGAAAGTCAAATATGCATTACGAAAGAATTTGTTTTGATTTCATTTATGATTTAGGAAAACTATAAGATATAAGATAAAGAAACTCAAAAGAAATCCTTAAGAGTCTCACTATCTTCAGCACTTCCAGTGATACGGGAGGTACAGTAAAATCTTCTCAAAAGAGATGTGACCTCTTTTCAAGAGTTATTTCTCAAATCCAATTTACGGTACGATATAGACTAACCCACTTTCACTTCTGCTTTGTACTTCACACTTACAGCCAGAGGCGCGGTTATTCATGGACAAGCAGAAACACACACCAGAACGTAAAGATGCGCGTGGAATTAGACGATGGAGACGGACTCGTTTGTTTGTTTCTTTCCAGGCGATAAGCCACGACTCCTGGAGTTCCCTGATCAGTGAACACGGACGAACGTACACGTCTCTCACTCATAACCCTCGATGATTTATGAACAGCCAAATCACTCAACATCAAGCCGAGAACAAACACATCTAAAACTCATTATCTCAGATCCCACACATTCATCTTCATTTTTCATTGGCTCATATTTTACCGAGTTCACTCAACGCATCGTCAACAACAGATGAGAGAAAATGTTGTTCTGGAAGTCATCATTAGGCCATGTTATGATGTGAATAATAAGTGAACGAGCGCTGACTTACCTGTGACGGAAATTACGACGAGCACCGAACATGAAAGAGAAAGAGAAAAGAGAGAATTAGTGTTAGACATCAAGTCCAAACTCGTTTATCTCGTATCAGTCTTGCTGAATTTATTCACAACAACAGACAAAGGCAGCTGAAGACTGACAGACACAAACCCAGCTAACAGAAAAACGTTCTCAGAACGTCATAAACAAACATTCTTCCAGTAAAGTTAATAGAATATCTGGTACTTAATGTTCTCAAAACATTAGCACAAAAACATTTTTATACGTTGTTCATGGAACGTTTTGTTGGACATTCATCAAGCATCTAGGTTCCCAAACTGTAGGTCGCTAAAGATTTACAAAGGGTCAGCAAGTTTACTATTTTCAGGGTTACAAATATGGATGAAACGGTTACAGTTTGACGATAAAACAAGACAAAATTTCAGATGGTTTGAATTGCTGTTAAACATTTTAAATTATCATTAAAAACGTATTTGGTTACTGGGATTTGGAAAAACTTCTGTAAATACTGTCTAACATTAAGTACTTTTTTTTCTTCCCTCCATACACTGCCTTATAAAGCGCTGCTTTGCTTACAGCAATATTTCTGCTCTTTCATAAGCGCCACCTGCTGCCAATTTCATTCCATTTCATTTCAATTTACATTTTCATTCAGCCTGTCTGTGGTTTTTGTTCAAAATCAGAATGCACAGTTGTACATTTCATTCTAAAAATCTACACAATTCAGATAAGGTATAGAATTATTAACCAGGCAGAAAAAATACCTATAATCATTAATTATTTTAACTCATATCTCTTTTCTAAAAATTGGTTTTAAGACTGAAATGTAAGATTTTAAAACGTGTTTGTCAAAACTTTATTTTAAAATGTAATGCATGTTATTCAATTTAATTCTATATAATATTGGTAAATTTAGTAAATTTGGATATATATGCAATCAGGTACAGGCTGTTATTTTTTTCCCCCAAGTATATCTTGTTTAGGCCTAACTAATGCTGTAAACTATACAATAAACCCCGTCAGTTGGTATATTAGTATATTAAAGTGATTTGCAAACAAACATTTAAGTTGCACATAAGGCAGTTTTTATAACAAAACTGCATTTCATAATAAAAATGTATTACAATAACTTATGTTTCTACTCCAGGTCGTTGAAATATATACATTTAAAAATGGATATCATGACTTGTTTTCATGATGGATTTATTCAATATAATATAATCAATATTTGTTTGCAAGCTGTTTTACTGATATCTTTTTGTGGTGGAAAATCGAGAAACCCAGCCCTATTTAAAACATATTTTTATTAGCTATAGAAAATGCCTCTTAAGTTCAAATACACCAATAAACCAGTTTTACTCACACAGATAAAGTGTTAACTGCTAACATCCCTAATTAGAATTGCTTGAACAGCACCATGCCGTGAACTCTCTAAATTAATGACAAAGTTTAGTAGTTTAAAGCTTATCCTCCAAATACAGTCTATATTTATCACCACAAAGAGGCCAGTAACAGTCCACTACATCACAAGCATTAAAACACAAGGGGAAATGTTTTAATGCATGTTTATGCATCATCTCTAAAGAGTCTCTGAAGTTAATTCTTATTCCGTATATATTCTCAGAACAATTAGCTTAAGGACATACATTACAGAATGCATGTACTGTATTTAATGACACACATTAAGCAATTTCTAAAATAACTGCAATCTAGCTGGATATCTGAAGGAAATGCATATGTCATTTGCTCTAATATTATAGTATTTCACATAAAAGGCTGTATTAGTTTACATATAATTTGTACAAATGAATGTATGACTTCTTAAATTACACATAAAACGTAATTTATCTGCTTACTAAAACTGAGTTAGCTTAAATATCACAACTGCTTTAGAAAAACACACACACACATAAACCTCAACAGCGATCTGTACACAAAGCATCATCTACTCTCTAATAAAAAAAATGCACATGAAATATTGATATGAGAAATTATTTTATTATATGACAGATCGAGAGCGCACTGAACTCAATCTCCGCTTCACATCGAGATCCTGATCAATCTCTGTATTTATTTTGTGATAATGACTGTCTGTCTGTGCATTATCCTGCTGTTGCATGGCTATTTATCAAATAAATAAATAAATAAATAAATACATGGACATAAAATATTGATCTATGTTGAGTCTGAGCTTACTTGATTCTGACATGGATTTTGCATTCAGTTATTTTCTATATATTTGCAAATCACAAATATTTTGTATTAAACATACATATATATATAAAGATATGTATGCACATTAAACCTGCTGAACCTCAAGAGAAACAATGCACTTCTTCACTCACTTTAGTGTTGATGCCTGTAAGAATATTTCCCAGAAACCACAGAATGTCACTAATCTCACTGCATTACAATCATCAATCCCAGTTAACCACTTTACTCTCACCACTTTTCACTCCATAAAAGCATTGCGTTTGCCCGCATTCTCCAGCACCTAATACCACTGTACCATATGCCGATTTCATCTCCGAGACGAGGACCGCACTTAAGCGAGGGGTTATTAGCACACTTTTCCAGCAAGCGCGATCTAACAGTCGGAAAGATCTAGAAAAGCCTTTCAGAAGCACAAAACATGAACTTCTTTTCGTGAGGGCTGGCAGTAATCATACTTTAAGTGTTTAATGGAGTTTTAGCTTGAATAACTGGTCAAGTGGCTGCAAAGGGATCTCTCAAGTGGGACCAAGACTTGTTTTTTTTGTTTGTTTGTTTTTTTGGTGGATGTTAGTGGGTACATTTGTGTATAATTGGGCAGAATTTCAATGAAGAGAAAAGAATAATGCGGAACAGAAAGGCAGAAAAATGACTCTCAGATAATTCAATTGGCATTAATTAGCACTGCAAGGCTAGAATGTGATGCAACAGGAAAGAAAAAACAGAAAACAATTAAATGACCCATTTTTGCTCTGTAATGACAGCAGGTACTAGTGATAACAGGAACTATAGTTAAAAAAGAGAGAGTTATTGATTTAATAGTATGCTTGTATGTGTACCATTTTATCACTTCTTGGGACTAAATTGACTCTTTTTTTTTTATTATTTAATAAAAAGCATACATTTAAGTGTAGTCTAAGTGTACCAGTAGTAAACTTTGAGCACAAAACTAGTTTACATCTAACTTTTTAACATACAGTTAGTTATATTCTGCTAACCCATTTTAGTTTACAAAAGCACACTTTTAAGAACACTCTCAGAAACTAGCTTAATCCTTTTTTGTATTTTAAGTATAATTGTGAACTTAACATTATACTTATAGTTTACTATCTATCTATCTATCTATTGCAAACTATCAGTATACTAAAAGTTAACTTGTAGTATAGTTGTAATACTAAAGAAACACTTGTGTACTCAAAATTTACTACTGTTACACTTTAAAATAAATGTAAATTTCTAGTTTTATAGAGTAAAATAAGGCCGATTTGGTTCCAAAATCATTGAAATAATACACATACAAGCTCAATACTAATACATTGCTATTAGTATACTACATAAAGTATACACTTGGAAAATATACTTGATCTTAGCTTATGTTTACTTGATAAACTAATTTCATTCATAGTTAACTTGTGTTGTTGCAATACTAAAGAAACATTTAGATGTAAACTGTGCACTCAAAATACACACTTAAAATGCACTTAAACATTTACCTTTATAGACTAAAAGTAGGCTGATTTAGTCTCAAAAAGCACTGAAATAATACACATACAAGTATACTGTTAGTACAATGAGTACATTATTAGTACATACACTAGGTACACTTGGAAAATATACTTGAACTTAGTTTGCTTAAAGTAAACTAACAGTATACATACAATTGACTTGTATTGTTGCAATACTAAACAAACATTGCACAAAGTCTACAGTTAAAATACATTTAAATGTTTATGTTTACAGGCTAGTTTAGTCCCAAGAAGTATTGAAATAATACACATACAAGTACACTACTTGTATGTTGAAATTAGCATACTATATGAAGTACACTACATAAACTATACTTGGAAAATATACTTGAACTTCACTTAATTTAATGAACTTAAGCTAGGCAAATCTGAGCACAGTTTGAGACACGGTTGAGATCTCTTCTGAGGAGATTTCCCAGGAGAGTTTGCTCTCCATGTAATCGTCTTGCTGTCTAGGAGAAACATGAACCCGAGATCTTGTTTGTGATTTTCTGTCCCACAGGACGCTGCATGCTAGAATCCAAAGCACAACATGCAGGAAAAGTCCACGTTTCAAGATTCGCTTTGGGATAATTTTAGTCACCTTCCACTCTACCGTCTAACGAAGCATTTTTAATGGATGCATGGAGCTAAAGAGACATGAAGAGTAAGTTAAGCTAGTCCGCGTTCCCCATCATCACAGGCATTTGTGGGCGAGCGCTGTAGACAAATGGGGAAAAGTTGCATGAGCGCATCACCTCAGAGAAGCGACTCCCTGCGTCTCTGCCTCGCATGCAAATTACCAACGCTGCCGCTATGCAAATAACACAGCGCTGTATGCAAATGAAAAGTAGGGAGTGAGTGAATTATGTTCCTTCTCAGGCACAAACCTGATGGAGTGTTGTCTGAATGTTGTTTCAGAGCGCTTTGAACATCACGTTACGGCTTCTCGTAATAACTCAAGGGAATATTATCCAACAAATGCATGCGTGTGTGAGTGTGTCTAAGAAAAGAATCGAATAAGAGCGAGTGAGCATTGATATGAGCATCTCCAGTCCACGTAAATGGACCTCATATGTGATGCTGATGCTTTTATGCAGTTTCGAGAAGTACAAGCAACTACATAAAAGTAGCAATGCAACTTAGTATTTTTTTATACTTGTTACCAACAAGCAGTGAAGTATTCTGATAAAATTTATGGAAGATTCAAAATGTGCTTTCCTAAAATAAAAATAACTGACAACCAGTATTTTTGTCTCCGTTTTAAGCAAAACTATTTATGCATCCTTAAAGAAATAGTTTAGCCAAAAATGGAAATGTGCTGAAATTGTGCTCTCCCTCAGGCCATCCGAGATGTAGATGAGTTTGTTTCTTCATCAGATTTGGAGAAATGTAACATTGCATCAGTGTCTCAGCAATGGATGCTCTGCAGTGAATGGGTGCCGTCAGAATGAGAGTCCAAACAGCTGATAAAAACATCACAATAATCCACAAGTAATCCACACCACTCCAGTCCATCAGTTAACATCTGGAGAAGACAAAAGCTGAAACAAATCCATCATTAAGACGTTTTTAACTCAAATAAAAGTCCATAAGCCATGGTCTGAATCAGGAGAGAAATCCGCACAGATCAAGCACTGTTTACATGCCAAAACAGTCCAAAACGGCTGGATTTTGATGTGGGAGACAACAGGAGATGGACTTTTCCACAGGAGGAAGCATTTTTATGTATTATGGACTTAGCTGGAATCAGTGGTCTGAAATTAAAAACGTCATGATGGATTTGTTTCAGCTTTTGTCTTCTCCAGATGTTAACTGATGGACTGGAGTGGTGTGGATTATTGTGATGTTTTAATCAGCTGTTTGGACTCTCATTCTGACGGCACCCATTCACTGCAGAGCATCCATTGGTGAGACACTGATCTGTCTTACATTTCTCCAAATCTGATGAAGAAACAAACTCATCTACATCTTGGATGGCCTGAGGGTGAGTATGTTTTCAGCTAATTTTCTTTTTTGGGTGAACTAGCCTATTCCTTTAAATTGAGAGCAATTGAACAGAGAAGCAAAACTGCATCAGACATTGATACTTGTTATTAATAAAACTTGAAATTATTATTATGCAATGTTCCGTTTACAGACTTCACAGGATTTATTTTATTTCTCAGTTTCTGAGCTTATGTCTTGAACGCAGAAGCATTTGCATTATGTATTAAGTGCATGTTATGCAATACATTTATGCAAGACGTTGGCTTTAAAAGTCTGGTTATTTGAATATCCCCACTGAAACTCCGCAATAAAATATTCTAAATATAAGAGCGTAATCATCAAGGTCAAAGTTCAAATGCAGCTTTTCTCGCAAATATAATCTCTATTGCGTCTGTGAAATCTCCCATGAAATATTAATGTGTGAAATGACTTGAAACAGATCATAAGCTTCCCCATCTTCAGCAGAGAGGGGAACATAAGGTGGCCCCTTTCTCGTATCCCACGCTGCTCTTGTTCAGAGATGAGCTCTGGCTGCTTAATTACCGTAATGAGCTCATTTCTGACAGCATCTTAAAATCACACGTGTGGCTAATTATCACAGCTCAGGTCTTCATTTGGACTCACATTATATGCATCCATTACTGTATTCTTATGTCACGGCCTCATATTTATAGCATTACTACATCACATCACCTAATAATGACTTGGAGCAGATCATATTTGACAGATTATACTGAAATTAATTAAAAAAAAATATGTATATATATATATATATATATATATATATATAATATAAAACTAATATATATATATATATATATATATATATATTAGTGCTGTCAAACGATTAATCGTGATTAATCACATACAAAATAAAAGTTTTTGTTTGCATAATATATGTGTGTGTTCTGTCTATTATGTATACATACACACACATACAGAATATATTTTGAAAATATTTACATGTATTTACATGTTTATTTATTCATATAATTTATATTATAAATAAATATTTAATATGTAAACATAACATATTTTTCTGAAATATATACATGCAAGTGTGTGTATTTCTATATACATAATAAATATACTCAGTACACACGTTATGTAAACAATTTTTTTATTTTGGATGCGATTAATCGCGATTAATCATTTGACAGCACTAATATATATATATATATATATATATATATATATATATATATAGAAAAAAACAAATAAAAAAATCTAAAATTACAATACCACAAAATTACAAAAACTTATGTTAATGAAAACTATAATAGTATCTCAGTGATATAACATTTTTAAAGGGTCAGAAATATAAAGGGTAAATATGAAGAATGATTTTATTTTATTTTATTTTATTTGAACTACATTTTCTAAACATGATTTGAAGAAGATTTGAATCATTTTACATAACATTTACTCAAAATTGATTAAAAAATATTTAACATTTGCACTTGTAGGATACAGTTATTGGCATATGCTGATGAATCAGCTCACGATTTTCCTTTTCAAAACACTAGCTACAATTTTAGTAAATGACTCATAATTTGAGGCAAAAACACACTTGATATTTTTAAAACCATCCATTTATGTCAATAACATCATTAAATTTCACTCAATGCAAAGTTATGCATCTTGACCCAAGCTTGTCATAATGCTATGCATATTCAATTGAATTTAAATGGCAAAAATCCATTATGCTTATGCATTGACTAAATATGCCTTATGATGTCTCTCCTGTTCACGAGAGGTAATTAGAGATCATTAAATATGGCCCGTTTGCATAACCAGAGAAATTCATGTGCAGCATTCCTCTAAGTGGGCTAATGAGATTACAGCGAACCAAAACAGAGACGGAGCGTCTTAGAAATTTGAGAAGCGATTGACACGCCTACTGGATTACTTTTCCAAGACATCCGGCTCGTTTTCCTGCTTATCATCGTCCGCTCAGAAAACTAAATCAGCCGGAGGAGAATGTAGGACAGCAGTCGCCCTTCAAACGGATGCTTTCAGTCTCAAAACATGGGAGCAAACAGAATCAAATGCATTCGCTTCAAATAATATCCTGCGAGGCGATTTAACCAGAGAGTGACGACGCGAGCGTTTATAGCATAACTTCATCTCAGCCAGAGACTTTCTGCCCCAGATACAGTGTCACAGCCATTGATCGATGGTATTGGATGATTCATCTTCGTTAATGTGGAGGCGCTTTGATCCAGACGCTGCTGGGAAAATGAAGTGCAGCTCTGGGAGTCGCCGCTGCGGCCGCAGAAAACCACAGTCCTCAGGCACATGATAGATGTGCTGGAAATCAGTTCTTTACCATGCTTTAGAAAACACAGACTTGAGACTCTCTGCACTTCAATTGCAATGAAATACGAATAAACTGTGTGGAAACAAGTTGCAAAAAAAAGATTATTAGAGTAGATTTTTCAAGAAAATACTACTGCCGTCTTTCTACTTCTAAATTTCACTTTTAATTCACTTGTGTTACTTTAAAAAAAAAAAAAAAGTAAAAGTAAACTGTACACCTTTTTTCAATGTAGTAACACCTGTGACGTGAAACAGATATCAATTCATTCAAATTAAAGCAACTAAAGAGAATCCATCCAAACAGGTGACAAAGTAGAATTTAGAATTTTCTGAAATTTCTGGCAATATTTATGAAAAGCATGTAATTTCAACACATTTGCAGTTTAACTTTGTCCTCCTGAGTGTTTATTAATTGACAGCAATTTAGAGTCAATGACTTTTTCTTGCTCTGATTTTTTTTAGCTCTGAAATCTTGAGTGTTATATATACATAACTGACTACACACCAATTGAAATTAATTAATTACTTTAAATGTATTTTAAATAAAATACAGACAACTGAAATTGTAAAGTTTAGGTACAATTGTTTGCCAAAACTCAGCTTACTGTAACAATTGTTATTAATAAATGTTTTTTACTGAACATATGGATTCAAATAAATAAATATATATTTAAAAGTATACAAAATATAAAATGTATACAAAAGTATATATAACCTATACAATATACAATATCTGTATAAATATATATATATATATATATATATATATATATTATATAAAATAAAATAAACTTTATTTACTGTATACCATTATTGTACACCGTT